>JAAEAF010003109.1:0-24772 GCA_011037195.1 Triatoma infestans | reverse complement strand
ACACTCAAGTATGCATGATAATCCCTACCACATTTTTTTTATGGTAAGCCGAATAAAATTTTTCTATTATATTGTGTTATTGTAATTAGGAGAAAGTCGGTAGGAGTGTTTCACACCAGATTTTTTTATTTTTATTTTTGTCAGTTCAATTATTTGTACGATGTCATATAAATTGAAAGGTACCTTTAAGCCAAGAAAAAAATCCAAGAAGTAATGATAAATAAAGTAATTGGATATCTTTTGTTGATTAATTTTTATGTAAAAACTTTTAAAATACAACAGTTCTGAAAATCGTTAGTCTATTGTTTGTATAGTATTTATTTACTTTGTAATTGTTTTATTTTAATACTCCATTATTAAATTGTATTTTAGTCGTTCGATAATGTTAAACGAAAAAATTCACTTCCGTATTATTTGTAAGTCTACCGGGTATGTCGGCCGGCGGTGGTGTGATGACGTCATTTTATTCTTTTTTAGTGACATTCTTTGAATTTCTTTTGTTTTCAGTTGCCTTTTCTTCGGCCTTTTGTTTGAGGTTCAATGACACTTGCATTTTTTTCTTCTTTATTTTTTTTTTGTAAATAAATTATGCCATAAATTAATAGAAATTAAAGATTGTGTTGCACTTAAAGGATTCAGAAATGAAAAGGATTTTTAATGATTATTATTTCTTCAAAGATGTTTTCAGAAAAATTAACAGTATTCAGTTGCAATAAAATTTTCCGACTGTTTGTAATTTTCAAGTCCTTACGCGTTGGTCTAGTGGCTAGCGCATTCGCCTTTCTTGCGAGAATCCAGGGTTTGATTCCCGTGAGGGCAAAGTCAGTGTTGGTTGACCCAACATCGCGGAAAAAACTGGGAAGTTACAGTTGGTAGCGACCTAGGTAGTGGAGGCCGGAACTAAACGGCGAGCGAACTGCGGCGTGCTTACACCGTCTAGCAAGCCTTGGCCTTCATGGGCTGTTGCGGCATAGGTGTTTTTTTTTCAGCCGTAACAAGCGTAAAGAATGTGTGTGAGTGAGTGTGTGTACGTGAAAGGGAGGGAGAAATTAGCAGAATATCTCTAAAGCGAAAGTTCGATCACCGCGTCTTACACGTAGGTTTCGGCCAAAAGCCATCAACCGGAAGTACGACTTTACAGAGTTTTTGTTTAGTTGCATTTTTTCACGATTTTCTTTTAACTTCGTCATACTTTGTACACAATTGAAACCCTAACACTTTTGGTATTGTATCCGTCATAGCATGTATTTTATGCGTCATATCATCAGAGCAAATTCACCAAGTTTGTGTAGAGAGTTCACTTCAACATAATGTTTGTGTTACACTCACACTTGTTGGTTTATACTAAACGAATGATGATGATGATAGATGAAAATCCGAAACCGGTCAGGAACAAAATGAATATGCATGCTACGACGGATAAAATACCAGATATTATCCAGCATTGCGGAACCATCCACATATTCAACCTATCATTATTATTTGAAATATTTTTCCGGAAAAATTGAGGGGGGTAGTTGGGGGGGGTGCTGGGGTAAGCATTGCTAGAATTCCAGATTTTTGAAGAAAAATCTCACTCTCCATAAAGATCTAAGCATCCCTTAACAGTACATCATTAGCCAAGACATAAGATCTCAAATACTACGCCTCTCACTGATTTGCACTAATCCAATCTCTTGTATCAGAGATATTTTCCGTGGTAGCCTGGCTTCATTTTGTGGTCATCGGACCGGTTTCGGGTGTTCGCCCATCTTCAGGATGCGTTTGTCAGACAGTGTGATAACACAGACTTGCACAGTGCAAATTCACTGCTCAGTGTATAAACTGAATTTGTTCTTTGCATGTCTGTGTTATCATACTGTATCTTCAAGATGGGTGAACCCCCGAAACCGGTCGATGACCACAAAATGAAGCAGGCTATCACGGAAAATGCCTCTGACGCTTTCCAGCTCTGCGGAACCAATCACCACAACAACCAATCACTTGTCTCCTACTATTATCGCTGACAATCCTTCACGCCTTTTAAACCGCCACAGTTTCACTATTCCAGCTATTCACCTCAAGATATATCCTAGTGTATTATATTCATTATATATATTAATATAATACAGATTGTCCAGATACAGTAAATTGCTAAATAAAATTAAAAAAGAGAAGAAAGAAAAAAAAAAAACATTTTAAATCTATTTCAATTTCTCACACAGCTGATATTTATTGTTTAAAAGATGAGGTTAATAAACTTCTCCCCTCCCCCTTCTGCTTCATCTAGTTTGCAGGTGCTTACTTAATTATACGTGAAACAGAAAGAAACAGCAGTTCATTAGCGCTACTGTTGTTAGTGCACAGCTGTTTGACAAAAGATCTTTTTACTAAATTATGTTAAAATTTCATTGAAGTAAAAATTTCTGTTTTTGTTTAAAAAAAAAAAAAATAGAGATCGTAAAGAGTTGCTAACTCTGGGGACATTATTTCAACAGCTTCCTTTTCAACACTATAAAAGTCAAATAATTTTTTTTAATATGTTTTTATTGTTGATGAAAACAATACATTCCATTAACAATAACAAAATAACAATAAATTACGTTTATTTATCTTAAATATTTAAAATTTAAATAACAGTTGTCTATTATGAAAGGCAGTGAAAGTGAACAAAATAAATAAATAAATAAATAAATAAATATGCAAAGTTATTTTTAAAATTATTTTAGAAACAAAAAAAATATTTTATACAAAACAAGTTCTTTATTTTATTTTTTTATTTTTATAAAATCCGTAGGTTTTTTTTATTTATTTATTATTATTATTATTACTTTCTTTTGGCGTTAAATTTTTCGAAATTTAGCGTTTCACCGGATACACATGTTTTCAAGTCTCCTGAGAAAAAAAATTTCAGACATTGTCTTACTTACTACAGTTTACGAAGTTATAATTCATAAATCTCTACTTCAGTCTTATAATTTTTATTAAATTTTTTTTTTCCTTGTCGTCAATTTTAAATCAATTGGAGAATTTAAATTAAAAAAAAAAAGATGACTATTTTGAGGGAAGCATAACCCTTCACCCACCGCCCCCCTTTAAATGAACTATCTCAGAAAAAAGTTCCAAACAAAAGTGATAATACGTCTCTGTTATTCAATAGTTACAATATTAAATTTAATGAAATTCCATCGATATTCTTATGAAGAAAAATCGTATAAAACTGCACTTCCGGTCGCATAAAATCGCAAAAATAAACACGCACTTCCGGTCAATCGATTTTTTTTTTTTTTTGTTTTTCATACTTAAAAATTTTGGCAACAATATTTTAATTCTGTTTAACACGTTGACTTACGGATGTCGACAGCGTGTCGACAACACCGCCTTCTTGCTGGTGCGTGTGTCGACAACTCGTCGACTTGGTTTTTGTTTACTAAACTTATCCCTCCTCTTCCAGCCACAGCTCAAGCCAGTTGTTCTCTCTTGCCCGCACTGTGGAAATATTAAAAAAGAGTTTTTTTCCTCCAGCCAATTATTTTTCATATGTTTTTTCATCATTCATCACAAATGTTACCAATTTTATTTGCTTTCTAAAAAAAAAAAAGAGATCCGACACAGTGTCGACATCCCGCAACACGAAGAGATCTTCTGCGTTGCGGGTGTCGACACCTGGTTAATCGCAGAACGGATGTAAGAATAGGTAAAATACAATACAATACAATCGAATTAGTGCAAAAGGAAACGATTGAAATAGTAAATCTATTCAGGAAAGAGTATCGGTACAGGCCGAATGGGTCCGCAGTCAACGTGTTAATATTATATGGATAATAGAATATCATAATCGTGTATAATACCAATAGAGCACAACAAATCGTATAATAAACTTTTCCCCCTACCTTCTCCCCAACAACCCCCCCCTTGAATGAATTTTCCCGAAAAAATATTTCAAATGAAAGTTGTAGCTCTTTGTGTGTGTGTGTGTGTGTGTGTGTGTGTGTGTAGTTTACGGTTGGATCTGTTAGACAAGATTTGCAATACTTTCTCTTAAGAGAAAGTAAAAAAAAAAAAAAATCTGATGTAAAACATTCAGAAGACTTTTTCATATTACACAATTCTAATTACACACATGTCCGTCAAATTCGGAATCCTTACTAAACGTATACATTAAGACTTACCATTGCGCATAAACATAGGGTTGGTTGGTATTTTACTTGATTTGGGGGGAGGGCTTAAGTACTTCCCCTAAATGTGTCTAGAGCTGGGTTTACATTGCGCGAATCTGAATCAAGACACTGAAACAATCGGTGAAGCTGATGTGCGAGTTGACAAGGCAAGGGGTGAGCGGTCAGTTTATGCGAGGCAACAATGGCGAGCATTCTTCGTTGTTGTGGTGGTTGGTTCCACAGAGCTGGAAAGCATCAGGGACATTTTCTGTGGTAGCCCCTGCTTCATTTTGTGGTCATCGACCGGTTTCGGGCGTTCGTACATCTTCAGGATGCGATTTTCAGACAGTATGACAACACTGCAAATTTAGTTTACACCCTCAAAATTTTTTTGTGTTTTCGTTTGTTGTTTTGTAGTTTTTTTGTTTGGAGTAAATAAACTGAATTTGCTCTGTGCAAGTCTGTGTTATCACACTGTCTGAAAAACGCATCCTGAAGATGGGCGAACGCCCGAAACCGGTCGATGACCACAAAATGAAGCAGGCTAACACGGAAAATATCCCTGATGCGAGCGCACTTCCATTGGTTCTACATTCGGCTGTGTCGTTTGTAATAGGGATATTCATCACCTGTCTTATTTTCCTCCATGCATCTTCCCTCATATTCCGATTGTGGTAATTAATATCACTGGAATTCCATAAAACTGGATAATTTTTATATAACTTGATAAGCTGTATGGCCTGATCTCGATCCATTTCGATCTGCGCAACAAAATTAAACTGGTTTACACTGCGCGAGTTTAGGAGGGTGAAACACCTTTGATGCGCGCCTAAGATCTAATGCCATATGCTTCACCCGGCTGCCTCGCGAGTCATCCCACTCCTCACGATTCGCAGGTCTAGACACGTCTGCACTAAGCGAGTTTTGATCCGCGCATCACACTTGCGAATCAGATTCGCGCAATGTAGTAAACCCAGCTTTAACTATCAGTTTGCCAACTCCCAGAAAACAATTGTAACTGCAGAATATTAATATACTATAAGTTATATGAGCGAAAACCACTGAATCAACAATAGATAAAACACTGCTAATCAAAGCACATAGGAAGGATATATAATGGACCTACGGCCAGAGTACGACAGTTCTTCTCCTACAGTGTCCGCTACGTTCAACAGTTTACCAGTTCATTGCTTGGTCAGTTTGATCAAGTGAAGTGAGTACCGGATTAGTGGATATAATAATTTGGGTAACTTACTTGCACTTAGATTTTATTTATAATTTGAAAAGTAATAATTGTTTTAATAAATATAATAATTGTACTTAGTAAATTTAATTAATTCAAAGGAAATTGTTATAAATATTAATTGATTGTAATTAAATAAAAATAATCGTAAAAAGTAATAAGTAGAAGCATAAAATATATATATATTTATTTATACGTATATAAAATATATATAATTTATACGTTATATACGATTATATATATATATCCTATTTATAATATTTAAAAATCTATTATTAATGATTGTCAACCATAAAAGATTCAGATAGAAGTATGAAATCGGAAATTTAACATATATATTTTATAATTTTTTTGCCATCCCGTTTCAATATGCAGTTCTATCAATTGTAATTTATATGATAAATATTATGCTTTTTATGCAAGTATTAATTATTATTGTTATTACCTTTTTTCTTTTTTTTTGTGTGAGGTAAGTAACCGATGAACGCAGTATATACATACCGCCGTCGATGATACCGTTGTTTGATTTATAAAATTTGACTCTAAGCAAAGAAGTAAAATAAAAGATGACCGATCATTGCTTTAGATACAGTGATTCATGAACCTATGTTTCAAATTGTATTGATCACGGGGAAACCCAGCAAAAAAATGGGTGGCTTTTATATCCCTTCATTTACGAAGAGAGCTATATTGCAATATTTAGAGCTATATTAACAACAAAATTTTATCCATAAAAATATTTATTTGGAATAAAATTAATTTTGAGAACAATATATTGTTGTAATTAATATTCTAATTAAACTCCACGAAACAAGATCACGGATCATATTAAAATTATTAAGAGCCATATTGGAACATTTGCATACAACATGAATTAACTGTTATTTTAAAGTTGATGAATAATTATTGTACTTTCATTAATTGTTAATGTGGGTAATATTTTTTTTTTATAATATAACTTTCATTTGTAAAAAAAAAAAACTGTAATAATATGTAAAATAGAAAATAAAAGCCTCTATAAATGTCATTAAATTTATTTGATTCATTTGATTTTTATAGCAAATCTATTTTTAAAAATTTTTATGGATAAGTCGGGGTTAAGGGGATAAAGTTTTATGGATAAGAGGATTACTGATAAATGAAAAGTCTAATTAAGGGGTACGGGAGAAAAAAAAAAGGGTTGGGAAACACGGCTTTTAAAAGACAGCCAAATGTCGCTTTTCCTACAAACCATTGCCCCCCCCCCCTAAAATGAATTTACCTAGAATAATGTTTCAAATAAGTGTTTGAAACTCCTTAAATTTTTGTAGTTTAAGTGAACTTAAATATCAAATTCACAAAATAAAAACAAAAAAGGGAAGGACAAAAAAAAAAAATTGAAAAAAAAATTACTTTCGTATTCAGAGAACCGTTTTTTTTTATCTTGGACCTTCTCAGTGCTTGCCCCGTCCCCCTGATTAGTGTTCTCTAGCTACAGAACATCACTGGCCTTTCACCGGACAGTGAAAGGTATAAGACGGCTCCAACAAGGAAAAAAAGGGTAAGAGCATAACCCGGGACCCTCCGCGATGCAACCAGTCTGAGCTAATCCCTTCTACTCCTCAGAGAATCTAAAACATTATTTCCCTTAAAATTCATTTCAATTCCCCTCTTACAGTCAGTAAGAAAAAACTAAAAAAAATATATATATAATGGCCATAATTATTTTTTTATTTAGAAATTTAAGTAATTTACGAAGCTTGGTAAGTTATTAAATTAAAACTTAAAAAAAAAAAAATGAACAAGTCGTTGGCCAACGTTTTATAAAGTTAATTGGTGCCGGCTAGTTAGGATTCTGTTTGATGATGAAAGGCCCCGGCTTGATGATGCGTAGAAAACATTACTAATAGAAAACTAGAGAGAGTGTGTGTGTGTGTGTGTATGTTATGCCTCTCTCTCCCTCTCTCTGCAGCTATATATTTAAGTGCATGAAGAAAAAGTTGTTGATCTATATATTCTGCCTATATCTCTTAGTCCATGTTATAGTGTATTGTGGGTGATTATTTTGTAAAGAAATTGTTATAGGAAATAGAAATGAAAGCCCCCATTTCTCCCATGTTAGACGTGATCCCCAGTCACACATCAGATTGGATACTATACAAGCACTCTTTCCAATCTACTTTGCCCGATGATATACCTTAAAATATACCATTCACTCTCTTTTGCAGAAAAAAGAAGAAGAAAGAAATATATATATATATATATATATAAAACACCTAAACCTTCACTTTCTTCAACCTGTACTGGAGTCTCTGGTCTCCACCCTGAGGGGTGTAACTCCGCTAGATGGAGAGAGAGCGACACACACACAGAGAGACAAACCTTTCACTTGTAACTTCCCTGCTGCCCAAAAATAACAATAATATGTACCTATCCCTTCCCCATTTTATTATTTCCATTCACTTTAACTGGCTGGTGTAAACAGGTTCAAAATAACTCTAAATGATTACTCCAATTGGAGAAATGGAAAGTGGAATACTAGTTACAAGGTTTAACTTTACCAATTTCAGAGTGAAAGATAAAAATAATAAAAGTTCAAAGTAATTTAGGCGAATCAGCTTTCAGAACTGCATCTAGCTAAAAATAGATTTTTTTTTTTTACTGTCTCTTTTTTTTTTCTGTATATATATATATATATATATATATTTTACCCCCTAAATATGTAAATTTAAACTAATGAATTTCAACAAAACGTTTTACCTAAAGTAGAGTTAATATATATATATGTGTATATATAGATAGATATATTTACTTTCTCTTCCTCCTAAATAAGAGTAAGTATTACAGTCGAGCCCAAATTTTTGTAATATACATGTTTTGAGGTCCCCTGAATACGAAAGCAAATGTTAGTTTTTTTGGAGGGGGGGGCAAATGTTTCTGCGAAAAATCCATGAACGATTTTACTGCATGTTTTTTTTTACTTTATTTTTTCGAGAATTTCGCGATTTTCTTTAAACTACGTTCACTAATGAAAACATGGATGGGTCCGCAATGCTAGATAACATCCGGTATTTTATTTATCCTCGTAGCATGCATATTGGTTTTGTTCCTGACCGGTTTCGGATATTCATCCAAGTCAGAGCAAATTCACCAAGTTCGAGTAGAGAGTTCACTTCAACGTAATGTTTCTGTTACACTCACACTTGTTGGTTGTATATATTATTATTAGTCGGGTGCCTAATGGCGTCGGACCTAAGCCTATGTGGCTTTTATCCCCCAGATACCCCCCATGTTCCCTTAATTAATCTCCCCCAGTAGCTTACCGGTTAATCTACAATATCCCAAGATATACCTAAACTCCAACTCGCCCAGGCAATCCTGCGAGAGTGGTGCTCTCCCAAATACGCGAAACCTAGTTCCAGCGAAACGGGGACACTGACATAAGTAGTGGTACACCGTTTCCCTAACTCCGTCATCGCAAATGGGACTAGACGTCCTCCGTGACTGGACACCCAAGTGTGTCCAGTCACTATCCCTACCAAAGTCCTCAGGCCCGTCCTACAAAGGGACAGGAGATACTCCGAAATTCCCTGCTTACTTGCTTTTATAAATCTTTTAGCTTGCAGGCACCCCTGCGTGTCCACCCAGCGTTTCTCCAAAACTCTCATCTCCCAAAGTCTAATCTGTTTATCGCGAAACGTCTTTGTGACGGCCAGGGCTGGTTGAGGACCATAAAATGGTAATGATGATCCCTCCCTAGCCAACTGATCCGCCCTCTCATTGCCCTCTGTTCCCGCATGTCCGGGTATCCAAGCACCTTACCGCTCCGAGCTAAAGCGTTAAGCCTTCTCCTACATTCTCCCACTAATTTCTCCCAGCGATTAGAGAGTGGTGTCGCAGTAAGCATGAAGAGCTCTGGAGGGGGAGCCCGGGTGTCGTACACAGTAAAAGAATGATGCCAGGATTGTGTAAACGAAGGACCCAAATCACTCCTAGTCTGAGTAGGAGCCAGATATCTCTGGTGACGGGACTATTTACGGGTCATGGTAGGTTCAGGAAACATCTGTACAACGTAGGGCTCATTCGAGCGGAACCCTTGTGCAGATTATGCCAGAAAGAGGAGGAAACGGCCCCCCACCTGTGGTTTGATTGCGTTGCAATAATTAAATTGAGGTATGAGACCTTTGGTACGTTGCGACCTCAGGAGATAGCTCAAAATGACCTGGTGGTGAAGGCCCTCAAACTTCTTAAGGAGGGAGGGTTTGTATACTAGAAACTATCGGGGATGACACAGTACGCCTCTGTTGGCTGCAGTGCCGGGATATAGCCCACCCGAGGTTGGTCATAATAATAATAATAATAATTATGTGTATTGTGTACTGTTCTGACGAAATGCTTGGCGTACTGAGCGACCCTCCCCCGCAGGGTCACTACTCTCCAAGTAACTGTATGCAACAGATACTCCTTGCGGGCGTTCCTTTCAGGTTACCTCACCACTAATAAAGTTTCTGTTGAAATCCAGCTTTTATATTATCTTACTTTCTCTTACTCCTAGTAAGAGGAAGTATTGTAATCGTGTCAAATTTTCGATATCGAGTTTTCACCGGAAATATCCGTTTAGAGATCCCCTGAGTCCAAAAAAGTAGTTTTTAGAAAATGGTGTGTGCGTGTGTGTGTGCGTGTATGTATGTGAACAGCATAGCTCAAACACGAAAAACCGTAGAAAGTTGAAACTTCATATTCTGTTTAAGGTATCACCATGGGATCTACCACTACGTTATCTGTAAAGATTTCTCAACCGGAAGTACAACTTTACTAGTTGGATTTTTTACTTTTTTGCGATGTTCTCAAAAATGGCTCCGACGATTTTCTTTAAACTTTTAACATCAACCACACATACAAAGAGCTACAACTTTTATTTGAAACATATCGCCGGGAAAATGCATTAAAGGGCACTTTTGGGGTGGGGTGGTGTTAGGTTTCCATCTAAAGTGCTATTTCAGTTTATTAGACAATTGTCATCTAAATAATGTTAATTAGAATTAAATATGTTGGTTGACATTCCGAGTTTGAAAAAATCGGATAACCGGAAGTGCGTTTACTTTACCACTTTCCTAAATGATTTATTCACTTTTTCGCAATTTTCTCCAAAATGGCTCCGACGATTTTTTTGAAACTTCGATATAACTAAACATGCAAAGATCTACAACTTTTATTTAAACATTTCTCTGGGAAAATTCTTTTAAGGGCACTTTTAGGGGAGGGGGTGGGGTTATGTTTTCTCTAAAGTGCTATCATAGTTGATTATACAATTCTATCATCCAAACATAATTAATTAGAAATAAAATGGCTGAAATTCCGAGTTTCAAGAAAATTAGTTAACCGGAGGTGCGCTTTTACTGAACAGTTTTTTTCAGTTTTCGACGAATTTCATTAAATTTGGTACACAAACTATAAAATTTGTCAATTATAATTTTGAGAACTGGAGTAAGAGAAAGTTGTGTGAGGAGTGTTTCACACCAGATTTTTTTTTATACGTTTATACCGTATTTTTTTTTTTGTTCAATTTTTTGTGATTTTAATGAAAGGTTGACATGCATACAAACTACATATCGGTATGGCTATAACTTTTATTTGAAACAATATCTCAAGTATATTTGTTTTCAGCGGTGCTCCAGCATTAAATATTCCTCTAGCGTCATTACCATACAATATATTATATATGTCTACCATCTCTACAATATTAAGAAATATTAAATGCATGGCTAGAATTTTAAATTTAAATAAAAATCGATTAACCGGAAGTGCGACTGAAATAGATTTCTGAGGTTTACGTAATTTTTTAAAAAAAAAAAAAAACACGACTATTAAATTTTTATTTATTTTAAAGGCAAGAATTTTTAGTAAAAATTCCGAGTTTCAAGAACATTTGAATATTATAATTGTTTTCAATTGGATTAAGAGAATTTTCTAAAGTAATTTTTGGCAAGGCCTGAATTGATAAAAAAAAAAAAAAAACGGAAATGATGTTGATGACCAATATTTTATTTATCCAAAGCTTATATGAAATATACGAACTTTCATCTATCAAGAATAGTCCAGTAATTGTTGTAACTACAATAAGAAAACTTCTTAATTCTATACATCTACTAACAATTGTAATACACTAATAATAATAATAATAATAATAATAATAATAATAAAATAAATAATAACTATGTTTCAATTAAATAGCATATCACCATTATTCATTAAAAAAAAGAAAAAAAAGAAACACTATTATCGGAAACAATATTCAACATATTTAATTAGGTCATCCTTTTATAATTTCTAATGATCTTTATTTTATAATGAGTATAATACGAATTTATTTAGGTTAATAGAATTCCTTATTAACACGTATAAACGCATGAATGGAAGTACGTATTAATTGCGTGTTCCATTAAATTTATTTTATAGTGAATATTTTAACACTATTTTATATATATATATAACACTTGCTTTATATATATAAATAACTATTAATATATATAAGTAACTATGGTGAATAAAAGTGATAAGCATTTTAAGTATGAAGTTATGTTACACCTGAGAAACAAAGTGGTTTTTTTCTGTAGAAAAGTCGACGACAGCATCTTTATTATGAGATAGTTGATCGAGATGTGTAAAATGATAAATACAGAGTTACATATTTGCTGTGGTGGTTGGTTCCGCAGAGCTGGAAAGCATCAGAGACATTTTCCGTGGTAGCCTGCTTCATTTTGTGGTCATCGACCGGTTTCGGGCGTTCGCCCATCTTCAGGATGCGTTTTTCAGACAGTGTGCCAACACAGACTCGTACAGAGACTTAGTTTCACACTAACTGAGGTTATGTTTAAAATATGTATGAATAGTATGTTTTAAACATACACCTCAGTTAGTGTGAAACTAAGTCTCTGTACGAGTCTGTGTTGGCACACTGTCTGAAAAACGCATCCTGAAGATGGGCAACGCGCCGAAACCGGTCGATGACCACAAAATGAAGCAGGCTACCACGGAAAATGTCTCTGATTACATATTTGCTTTTGTACACTTGGAAGAAGCGTATGATAATGTCTCCAGAGAAAAGCATTGGAATCTTTGACTCCCCAAGTAGAAAATTATTATCATCTATGCTCAGTTTTCTAAGCGAATGATCAAGTTGTCAACTTGTCCAGTACAGAGAAGATTTGGAGTAAATGGATGAGTAAATTAAAAGACAAACCAAAAATGGAATGAAGATAATCTTCGATTAAACAACCTAATACAAGGTAATAGGAAATAATAATGAACGTAGTTTAATAATTGATGGAGAAGGTTGTAAGATGGTTAAAACTTTCAAATATCTAGGATCGACATTGGACAAAAGAAGGAGGATGTGAGGAAAAAAAATGATAAAAAGAACAGAACAAGTATGGAAAGCGATAAAAATACGCCATCCAATTCTATTGAACAAGAGGTTGTCAAAGAATAGCAAAAGAAGGATTTTTTAATCCATTGTGAATGAGATCTTCACATATTGGGCAGAGACTTGATTAACATCCGGAAAAGTCCTAGAAAAAAATATGTTTCAATAAGGGCTTCTGGTGCAGATGTGTCCAAAAGATGATGTTTGTATGAAAATCATGAAAGAAATGGGGAATCAAAAGAAGTCTGTTGGTGTGTGGGATATGAAACAGAAATTAATGTGGTATGGTTTTCTGAGAATGGTCAAGAATGAATAAGTTGTCGGAACGCCGCAGGAAAGAGAAAGGCGAGATACAGGAGGAATTGGCTGGCAGAGGATCCCTAAAAGGGGGGAATTGGAGGGATAAAGATTTTTGACTTGATGGCAATTCTGTAGTAGGGAAATGTCGAATAAGAGCTGTTTTCGAGGAAATCATGGAAAAAAAAAATCAGCGTTTTACCGTTCTATGTTATGATCGAAACTTCCCAGTTCCGGGGGGTGATGCTCATGTTTAAACTGAAATGTCAATTTCGAGCTACCTGCAAATTTACGTTTTTTGAAATAGTTTTAACTCACAACACAAATCAGTCGCTAAATGATTCTTATTCATCTTCAAGAGACCTGAATAAATTGTATTTCCGCTAAAAAAAAGTCAATTTAGAAAGTTTATCATAACCGCAGTACTTCCTCTTAAAGCAATCAGAGAGAGAATAGTCCGTTTAAAGTAGTCTTTGATAACACGTATGATACTTATTTGTGTTATTATAACAGTTTACATTTTGTGTACGATTTTATCCGTCTATGAAAATCTTGATGGAAGTATCTTTTCAGAATAAATAAATGAATAATATGAATATATTTTGTGGATCAAAGGCATCACAGAAACCTGCAAATTTACACAGAAAACAAAATTAAATTTTGGTGGGGGTCGTCTAAATCCTGGTCGTTCACAACTTGCTTCATAAATGCATGCTGGCAGTTTGTTCGGTTTCGTGAGAATGAACGGCAAGATGCGGACTTTCTAAATAGGATGAAGTGGATAACCCTTGCATCCCAGAAACGTTACTGCGTGTATCCCCCAGCTATTCACTTACTAAACACAAGATTTGTTTGAGGTTAAGAGTTAATGGTGTAACCAACTAATAAGGAGTTACTATTGATCTTTAAGGCTCCTGGTCTCTTAGGAACTACTTTTTTCATGTTCCTACATAATTACTTAAAGCTGTAGCATAAATTTGAATCCATTTACTACCGGCATACTTGTTACAACTTAAAAAAAAGTTCTCTCTCTCCTTCTGTCACACTCGACAACAAACCGGTTGGTAAAACTTTATTTATTATCAGAAAACCAGTTGAATCAAGTATTCGAAATCAAGTGAAAAGTTGTAAAAGATTTTGATTAATTTCTAAATTCATTCTTAAATTTCTTCGAAATTTTAAAATAAGTGAAATCGACATATTAATAAATAATGTTTAAATTGGGCAAAAAAAGAAATGTCACCGAATTGAACATTAAATATGATTATTAACATTAAATTACCGAATTAACATTAAATATGGATAAGAATTTATAATTTCTTTCTTAGTACAACGAAATCCAATTTCCATTGTACAGTCCTTGACCCGACTTTAAAATGAATATATTTGGTTTTTCTTTAATAACAGCATTTCCCAGTATATTGCACAATCATTTGGGAACAAAAGGACGAATTCAGAGAAATTGGCAATAAAGAATTAATCATTAAGTATGATTTTGTCTGTATGTTTGTATAGATGTGTTTTTAATTTAAACGTACAAATGACATATCCAATAATCCATTCATTGCCTGACTATTATTTCCTTTCACCTGGCTGTCACACGCTCACTTCACCATTAAAAGTGAAGTTTTAATCACACTTTAATTGTTTGGAACAAATTTACAATTATTTGCTATGGTAAAATTACTTTAAAGCGGCGTTTACACGATCAATATTATTGTCAATACTACTTACTATTTCTGCCACTAGGAGAGTGTATTTACGTGTTTATACTCATCAGTTTAGTTGTTTTTTTTTAACCTTTAAAAAATGAATAATCGTTCTAAAGCTTGCGTAGCTATTATTTTGGCCCATGGTTATAGTTAGCTCTTTACCCTGCTGCTCACTTTATTAATATTGTATAGAAAACTCAAGGGGGGCAGCTCTAATGTTTCTTATTTAAATTACTTCCATTATCGTTCACTCTTAATTAATTCCTTTATAAAACATCGAAAATAAACATTTATCCTAATGATATATTTAATAAAATATAATATAATTCTGGTAATTTTGTGTTGCATGTTTTAGATACATTTATTTTTTATTAACACCTTAGAAGGCAAAATACTAAATCTTTATCTAACATTCCACCAAAATCAGGCATAAACAAGGAAAATTGTTTGATTGACTTTTCATGTAGACATGTAGTGATTTAATATGCCTACCATTCGGAAGGAAAGTTAGAAGCCTATTTTCTCTCTATATTAAACAGCATGGCATATAAAAACCCTTTTTGAAACAAAAAATTAAATTAACTGCGAAACACTCATACGATTTTTCTAATAGTGCAATTGTCAGAGTTCAAACTGAAATGTTTTCTTAAAATGGAAATTTTAAATTAATTGGGCCAGTCAACTTTAATATATTATAGGAGATGTTCATTACATAGAATTCTTTAACCTATTATAATAGTATCGCTTTTGTTTTGTACAGGTTAGTTGCAACGTTCGATAAAACTATTGAACTGACCAATAATATTGTCGATATCCCCTCCAATTCTCAGTATTGATAGAAAATCTGAATTTCATCAATACTCTTGTCAATACCGACCATCAATACATTTTTTTCACGTTACACGATCAATATTATTGTCAATACTCTAAAGTATTGTCAATATTATTGATCGTGTAAACGCCGCTTTTAAAAAAAAAAATCTGTTATGGAACCTTAACTCTTACTACAAATATCGTAATTCTATAGACAAATTTAAATATATAAATAAGCCTATTTTAAATATATAAAAATAAACCTATAGATTCCCCTTAACTATATAGGTGGTGATGGCGATCAACTCGTATATCTTGCATAGATTAATTGAAAATCGGATGACCGAAAGTGCATTTTTTACTGAAATTTTTACTGAATATTTTCCAGTTTTCTATGTTTTTGCTCTAAAACGGCTCCAATTTTTTTTTTTAAACTTAATACATGAATGTAATAGGACTCGAAGAGAGGGATCCATAGCAGAGAGAGATAGGCATAAAATTTGACAGGCTCACTCTCTAGCTTAGGTCAGATTAGAGTGGGAGAAACTGTTTAAATACAGCTGTATTAGCATAGGAGGGGAGTATTCCGGGAGTCTTGCAACAGAGTACATACAGCAGTCACAACGCGTCAACAAGATCCGAAGACGGGGATCCATAGCAGAGAGAGAGAGACATAAATTTGACAGGATCACTCTCTAGCTCAGGCTAGACTAGAGAGGGAGAAACTGTTTAAATATAGCTGTATTGGCCATAGGAAGGGGTCTACCGGGAGTCTTGCAGCAGAGTACATACAGCAGTCACAACGCGTCAACAAGATCCAAAGGGGGGAATCCATAGCAGAGAGAGAGAGAGAGACATAAATTTGACAGGACTCACTCTCTAGCTCAGGTTAGGCTAGAGAGGGAGAAACTGTTTTTAATACTGCTGTTGCAGCCAAATGAGAGAGTCTTGCAACAGAGTTCATATAGCAGTCACAACGCGTCATCAACCGTTCTCTTTACCTCTCACTAACATTTAATATTATTTAATCCATTATATATATTATATAAGTCTAGGCAGTTTGTATTACCTTACTATTATACAGTGTTCAGCTTTATTTCTAGTTCCTTTATCTATTTAACCCAAATTCTCTCCTTCTCAAATCTATTATAATGAACTTGTACACTATAAAGGGCTAAAACATTTATTTAAAACATTTCTCGGATAAACTTATTTAAGAGGAGTATTTATTAGAGTTATGTTTTCCACTAATAAAGTGCCATCATAATTGATTATACAATTCCATAATCTAAACAAAAGTAATTTTAAACTAAATAGATTGCCAGAATTCTGAGTTTTCAAGAAAATTAGCAAACCGGAAGTGTGGTTTTACTGAACAGAATTTTTTTTTTCAGTTTTAGCGATTTTCTCCATAAAAATACCGACGAATTTCATTTAATTATTTATTTTAATTTTAATTTTTGTAAATCTTACACATTACTTCTTTCTTTTGCAGTAGTAAAAGAGGAAGTAAAAAAAGTTTTTATTAAAGCAGACAGTGTAGTCTTACAGTTAAGTAGTAAAGTCCTTGTGAAGTTTTATAGGGATGAATCACACTTCATTTAAATAACAAGTTTCTGCAGTATATTTCAGACTTAAAGAAGTGACCAAGTAAACTCTTGAAGGAGGATGTAAAAGATCCTTTATACGAGTATTTGCGTCGCATTCTGGTTCTAGTTATAATAAATTTTCAATGTCATTTTTAATACCCTACTGACAGACTACTGTGACATTCAAGATTTTGAAAATGTTTGTAAAATAATTCCCACTTTTGTCATGTTTATTTTTATTTTATTTGTATGTCGAATTAGTGCCATATCCTACCTCCCCCCCCCACACACACAAGGAACGTTTTTTACTTGTCACTTATTTCTGGTAGAGAAATATTCGATCGTAGGAACATTCGATTGTAGGAAATTTTTGGAAATTGTGTGTTCTTCTCGGGAAATGCATGTTTTGATGTCCCCCCGAGTATGAAAATAATGTTTTTAGCGAATATTGTGGGTGCGTGTGTGTATGTTACGAAGGTTTCGGGGTAAATACATCAACCGGAAGTGCGATTTTACTGAATAGTTTTTTCTCAGGTTTTCGCTTTGTTGTTTTTAGTTTTTTTTTTAACGGCTCCAACGATTTTCTTTAAACATTTTTATCTATACAATAAAGATCTCTGACTTCTATTTGAAACATTTTACCGGGAAAATTGATTTTGGTAGGGTGGGGTGGAGTGGGGGGTGTTGTTCTAGGAGAACAGTAGCGTTATGTTTTCCTGGTAAAGTATAATAAATGGCTTTACCATCTACAATAATCTACAATTAGAAACACGGGTAAGTAATCTAAATTTGTAGAAAAATCGTTTAGGGATCTGACAGTACGTTATCTGTCAAAATTCCACAACCGGAAGTACCACTTTACTAGTTTTTTTTTTGTTTTTTTTTTTTTTACTTTTTGGCGATTTTCTCAAAAATGGTTCCGATGATTTTCTTCAAACTTGGTATATCAACTACAAAGAGCTACAAATTTTATTTGAAACATTTCTCTGGGAAAATTCATTTAAGGGTACCTTTGAGGGAGGGTTGGGGTTAGGTTTTCATCTAAAGTCCTATTTCAGTTTATTGGACAATTCGCTCATCAGAATTATGTTAATTAGAATTAAATATATTGTTGAAATTCCAAGTTTGAAATAAATAGCATAACCGTTTACTTTACCACTTTACTAAATGGTTTTTTTCACTTTTTCACGATTTTCTCAAAAATGGTTCCGATGATTTTCTTGAAACTTCTTATATAAACTACGCATACAAAGATCTACAACTTTTATTTAAAATATTTCTCTAGGAACATTCATTTAAGGGCACTTTTAGGGAAGGGATGGGGTTATGTTTTACTTTAAAAAGCTATCATAGTTGATTATACAATTCTATCATCCAAACAAAATTAATTAGAAATAAATAGATTGCTAAAATTCTGAGTTTCAAGGAAATTAGTAAACCGGAAGTGCGCTTTTATTGAACAGTTTTTTCAGTTTTCGTCGAATTTCATTAAATTTTGTACACTAACTACATTTGTTAATTATAATTTTGAGAACTGGAGTAAGAGAAAGTTGTGTGAATGTTTCACACCAGATTTTTTTTCTTGTGAAAGGCGGCAGTGTTAAGCTTTTTCCACATTAACATTTCTGGACGATATAATTTCTTTTTTTTTTATTTAGTTCCCTTTGGTAGTACCCTATCATTGGGGTTACATGCACCACATCTACGATCCGATATACTATGCAGTAATATTAGGTACATCAAAAACATTGCTTGAATTACAAATTTGAAGGAAATTTGTTAAGCGAAAGTGTTTACAGAATTTTTTTTTATTTTTGTGGGGGGGGGGGATATTTTACTCGAAAATGGCTTGTAAACTTGGAATATTCCTCTGCATTTTGGTGCAAGAATATCAGGGGATCAATTTCGCGTGAGGGCAAATCCAGAACCGTTGAAAAAAAAGTGCTACAGTTAGTAGCGAACCTTGGTAGCGAAAACTAGAACTATCGGCGGTGACATGCTTAACATGCGTCCCTACAATATAAATCGCCGACCGACCAGCCTCTTCATGGAGCTGTTACGCCAAAGGTTTCTTTTCTTTTTTTTTTTGTTAAGCATAAAAAAAAATGAGAGAAAGAAATGTATAATTACAAAATGAACAATTAGAAATTATTCACGCACACTTTCTAATTGCAATGAATATTTAAAATATGACTATTTTAGAAAATCATCATCCCCCTTTATCTACGATGTCACATAATTCCCTGCACTATTCACTAATATTGTAGAAACTAATTTAGTTTCGTGTTCATGCGGCTCATAATTTACTAAGTGAGAGCGTCTAATACTGAACGAAGAAGTAATGTGAAGAAAAAAAAAACTTACGTTAAACGTATTGAATCATAATTTTACTGTCAAGTGGTGTTGGATTGAAACATTTCACTTATAGAAATGTTGGACTGGCACCAAGAACAATAAAAAAGATTAGTTTATTGTTTTCACCATATAATGGACAACATTACTAAGATAGTTATTGGTCAGTTAGTCATAGTGTTTTGTATCTTGCTCTTGGGCATTATAACATATTTAGTTTTTAAACTTAATAATCTTTTTTTTTAATATTCTATTTATATTTGAAGAGTTTAATTTTTATTTCACTTTTTTTTTTTTTTTTTAAACCGAACTTATTTCACATGCCTAGGTGAGTTTTATATTTATATATATATATCCCAACAATATTTTTATATTATTCCAATTTATTATTACTTTCTCTTACTGCAAGAGAAAGTATTGCAATCGTGCCATTTTTTCAACGGAAATACACTTTTAGAAGTCCTCCTGGATCTAAATAAAAAAATCTGGTGTGAAACATTCACACAACTTTCTCTTACTCCAGTTCTCAAAACTATAATTGACAAATTTTATAGTAAGTGTACACAAATTTAGTGAAATTCGTCGAAAACTGAAAAAAAAAAACTGTTCAGTAAATATACACTTCCGGTTGACTAATTTTCTTGAAACTCGGAATTCTAGCCATCTATTTATTTCTAATTAATTTTGTTTGGATGATAGAATTGTATAATCAATTATGATAGCACTTTAGAGAAAAACATTACCCCACCTCTCCCCTAAAAGTGCTCTTAAATTATATTTCCCAAAGAAATGTGTTAAATAAAAGTTGTAGATAATTGTATTTGTAGTTTATATATGAAGTTTGAAGAAACTCATCGGAGCCATTTTTAAGAAAATCGCGAAAAAGTGAAAAAAAATCATTTAGTAAAGTAGTAAAAGAAAAGGCACCTTCCGGTCATGCGATTTTTTTCAAACTCGGAATTTCAACAACATATTTAATTCTAATTAATATTATTTAGATGACAGAATTGTATAATGAAATGAAATAGCACTTTAGAGAAAAAAAATCTAACCCCACCGCTGCCCCAAAAGTGCCCTTAAATGAATTTTCCCAGAGAAATGTTTGAATAAAACTTGTATGTGTAGTTTATGTTACACGTCGAAGCCATGTTTGAGAAAATCGTGAAAAAGTGAAAAAAATCAATTAGTTTAATGGTACTTCCGGTTGAGGAATTTCGTCACATAACTTACACTCAGATTCTATGGTGATACTAAACGAAGTATCAAGTTTGAACTTTCTGCGATACTTCGTTTTCGAGCTATGCTGTTCACATACATATACACATACACACACACGCACACATCATTTTTCTAAAAACCACTTGGTTGGATCAGGGGACCTCAAAATGGCTATTTCCGGTGAAAAAACTCGATATCGGAAATTTGACATGATTACCTCTTACTAGGAGTAAGAGAAAGTAAAATAGTGAAACTGGTCTGTGCATATCTGGTTGTGTGGGTATGTTTGATCGGTTGATGAGACCCAGTTGAAAAGAAGTTATCGTTCTTTTTTATAACATAATCGCAATTTTTTTTTTTTTTTACATAAAAAAGATATTTTCTAATTATTTAATCGATTATACTTTCCTTTAACTTATAATCAAAATTATGAAATAATAATATAATTTGTAAATTGATTCTTTTACTATTTTAATAAACAATAAGAAATGATTTCTAAACTTGGCAGTTTATTGGTATTAAAAATTGTCTGCATGGAGTCTGAAATCGTGGAAAGGTTAGAGGTTAAGCGAAATTATAGAAAGTGTTAGTAATTTTGTGTTTAGATTATAATATACTTTTTTTTTTTTTTTTTTTATTTTTTATTACTTTACTAAAGATAATAATTTTATTTATTTTCATTTTGAAGATAATTTGAGAACTTCTGTACCTTTTATTCTCATTATTCAATAACATAAGAGTTTGCAATTAATTATAATAATCTTTTTATTAATGGAGATAATCGATTAATCAAATAAATTCGATTATTTCGTTTTAATAAAAATAAAAAAATTTTTTACACTATCGTAATTTACTCCTCTTAGTAGGAGTAAGAGAATTTTACAAAAATATCAAATAAAATTGATTTTATTCTCTTTTTATTTTTAAAATAAAATTCTTCCGAATAAAATTGATTCTGTTTTCGAGAAAAATCGCAGAAAAGTGAGAGAAAAATCTAATTCACTAAAGAAGTAAAATATTTTGAACTAGATCTAATCCGAAATGTTACGATGAAACCCAGTTTTAAGTTTGTACGAACGAACTTCTTACGATCGACTTTTATTGAATGTTTTCCGCCATTTTCTAGAAATGTCAGCAACTTGTTTTCTTTAAACTATTTAGCATATCTAATAAGTAGACACCACAAGGAATATTTTCATACAAGGCAAGGGTTCGCTATATACTATTATTAAGATAATAAATGAACTGCTAGAATTCAAATTTTGATAGGTCAATTATCCGATAGCGTGAAATTACAGAATAGTTTCCTGAGTTTTGGGAATTTTCTCGTACCAAGATTTTTTTTTATTTAAATTTAAATTTGAAACAATAATTGTCCATATATAAGCGTATTGTAACGCAGCCATTGGTGCCATCTAGGAGAGAAAGCAGGTACCTCAAGTTCTCCTAGTGATCGCTAGGAAACGCTGGTGGCGCGCCCTAGCCCTTTCTAGAACAATCTATAACCTTCTAGACCCTTCTCCACCGGTATAAATAGTGGAACCACAGAGAGTTTAGAGAGTTTCTTGTTGCAAACGAAGTGTACGTTTGTGAAAAGTGTATAAAAAGTGAACAAAGTGAACTTTTGTGGTTTAAACTGTGAAATTAATTATTATTAAGTGTTGTACTTATAATTTATTGTGTAAAACAATAAATTGGTGTTTTTCTTATTGAAGTTTAGAGTATTTTATTTAAACGAACCCACTAAAAACTAGTTGCAGTAGCAAGTTTAGAGGGAAAAACGTTACAGTATTATATTTATTCGAAATATTTTTTCCACCTACAACTACTAATAAGCATAAGTATTGCAATTGTGTCAAATTTGGCGGAAATTGAGTTTTCACCGGAAATATATATATTTTGATGTCCCTTGAGTACGAAAAAAAAAAGTTTTTGTAACGAATGATCTCTGTGTATGAACAAAATATCACAAAAACGAAAATCGCAGGAGCTCAAACTTAGTATTCTGTTCAGTACTGTCGCGCATCTGAAGAGTTTTCAGGCTGAAAATCGCCAACCGGAATTGCGACTTTTGTATTTTTCAATTATTCACGATTTTTCTCGTAAACGTCTCTAAAGATTTTGTTTAAACTTTTTATTGTATTTAAACATATAAATAAGTATAATTTTTCAGAGATATTTTCCGTGATTGCCTACTTCTTTTTGTGGTCATCGAACTGTTTCGGGCATTCGCCCATCATCAGGATGTTTTTTGCCAAAAACAGTGTAATAACATAAGACTTGCACACAGCCAATACCGTTGATACCACTCACTAGTTATCACACTGTTCTGATAAAACATCCTGATGTTGGGCCAACGCCCGAAACACAGAAAATGTCTCCGGATGCTTTCCAACTCTGCGGAACCAACCACCACAACAACTATTATTTTTATTTGAAACATTTAGCCGGGGAAATTTGTTTATTCGGGGTGAACATTTGAGTTTAACTTTCAATTAAAACACCATTTCAGTATAATGTATGGTTCAGCATATTTATAATATTAATATATATTAGAAGCATTGATAGAATTCCAAATTTGAGGAAATTTTATTAGCCGGAAATGTTACTTGACCTAAATAGGTTTTTGATAGGTAAGTCCACCATTGGTATTTGACACGAAGTTTCGATCAAGAATCAGCAACCGGAAGTTTAGACTGTATCCAGTGTTTTTTAATTTTTCACGTTTTTCCAAAATCAGCTCCGACAGTTTTTTTTTTTTATCTTCGTATCTCTAATCTAATCTAATCTAGAACATGGGGCCTCCAGGTGGGTTCAGCACTTAGGCCACTGCTGGGCCTAAGTGAGGTGTTCACCCATTGTGAGGTGTTCTACGGGGTGTACATTAAAAAACGCCAGGGCTCAGGTGAGTGATATTCCTGAGCACGCATTCGGCACCAGATTGTGGACGCCCAAATTCAGGAATCGTCTGCGTACATAATGCACGCACTCTTGGAGAGTAGTGAAACGGGTGTCGCATCCTTTCGGCTGCATTTCCTACAGAGTGAGACCCATATTATGTAGTTGCTTCTTTAAAAGGCCTTTCCCTGTAATTAGGGCACTAATTCCCCTTATCATCACTTTTGTTCTGCCCAGGAGATAGGTTGTGCTAGTCTTTGAGTTCTTAGACTGCCTTCAAGAAACTCTTAGAGGCCTCAGCTTCGTATACTGTCTAAACATAAAAATACCTACCACTTTTATTGGACGCATTTTCCCGGAATTGGAGAGAGGGGTCTGCTGGTTAAGTTTCCTCTAGACTAAAGTGACACCTCTATACAACTTATGGATAAGATCGGTTAAAGGGAAAGTCTGACTTGAAGACGAATAGATGTTTGAAATTTTTTGGGCAGGAATTTTCATGAATATGGTTGCAACATTTTCTTTGAATAGATATAAATAATATCACTTTTAATTGTATTTTTCCCCAGGAAAAATTAATTTTAGAGGGAAACGTATCAGTTAGTTTCAATTTAAACTATCGCTACAAGTTTTGTTTGGTTGAAACAGTGGGCCTGTCGCATAAGTTACATTCAAGTATAACATGCTCCTTACTTACCACTTTTTACTTTCTCTTACTCCTAGTAAGAGGAAGTATTGTAATCGTGTCAAATTTTCGATATCGAGTTTTCACCGGAAATATCCGTTTTGAGGTCCCCTGAGTCCAAAAAGTGGTTTTTAGCGAATGGTCTCTGTGTGTGTGTCTATGTGTGTGTGTGTGTGTGTCTGTGTGTGTGTATGTATGTGAACAGCATAGCTCAAAAACGAAAAATCGTAGAAAGTTCAAACTTGATATTACGTTTAGGTATCACCATGGGATCTGACGGTGGCGTTATGTGTCAATATTCCTCAACCGGAAGTACCACTTTACTAGTTGTTTTTTTTACGTTTTTGCGATTTTCTCAAAAATAGCTCCGAAGATTTTCTTTAAACTTGCTATATCAACTACACATACAAAGAGCTACAAC
>JAAEAF010003108.1:0-33198 GCA_011037195.1 Triatoma infestans | reverse complement strand
TAGGTGATAGTCATTCTTTTCTATCTTTCGTATCATTTGGTCGTAGTACTTTTTGTCATTAGCGTCCATATTACCGGTTATCCAAGATATTGCGGTGCCTAGGGCGTTTATTAAGCCGCGTTTTGGTCTGGTGACCTTTGAATTTACGAGAACATGGTCTAGTTTGTTTTGTGCGTACTTAATGTGAGCTTTCATGTAGGAACGTAGTAGGGAGTGGGAGTTAATTTTGAGGTGTTCAATATAAGTTTTTTTTGGATCTCTTTTTGGTTCTGTTAGGGAGTTAAGGGTATAATCGATATTATTTAATTCTTCCTGAAGGGAGGTGATATTGATGGAATGCATATATGTAAAGTATTTATTAATCATATAGGAGTCTTGTATCTTGATTGGAATTATACCGGGGCCTTTATGTATACTGGTACTTTTATATGTTGTCACTAGTTCCAGGCTTAGGAGAATCATAATTGTTATGGTTGTTAGGGTAGTCATGTCTGTTTCCATTAGTTTGTCTGTCCTGCGAACAAGAAAGTTCACTTGAGTGGTCTTCAAATTTTCTGGGTCGTTTAAGTTGTGTAGGATGTATTTTTGTCTCTTTTGTTTTGCCTGTTAGTATTTTTTGTTTAGTTGGGTCATATGTTACGGGTTTGTACTTGGGTTTGGCTTTATTTCGGTTATGGGTTTTTACATATATTTTGCCTGGGGGTATGTCTATGTCTTCTCTGTCTTCATTGAGTAGGTCAGTTCTTTCTGTCTTTTCTTTCTCAATTAGGCTCTTGATAGCTTTGTGGATTAGTTGTTTTTCTTTATGATATTCTTCGGTTTGGATTTCGAAGATGGTGGCTTGATTTTGTCCTGTGGGGAAGGTGGTTCCGAAACTAATTTCATTAGGGCTGAGTTTCAGTGTTCCGTTTGACGTATTGTTATAGGCTATAATTGCGAGTTTTAGTGTTTGAGTTGATGGTAACTTGGGTTCGTCTGTGCGAATTAGGTTGAGTAATTCTATCAGTGTGGAGTGTGCGCGGTTGATGAGGCCGTTGGAGTTATGATGGTGTGGAGTAGTTAAATAGAGGTTGATATTGTTGTAGTTTAAAAATGATTCGAATCCCTTATTAGCGAATTCTTTTCCATTATCTGCTTGGATTTCTTGGGGCGCAGGGAAGTTACTAAGATAGTCTCTCAGTTTGTCTATTACTTCTGTACTATTGGTTGAGGTAATTATGAAAGCAGTCATTCTCTTCGAGAAGCAGTCTATTAGTGTTAGGATGGGAGGTTTGAGAAAAATAGGGTATCAATTTGTAATTTTTCGAAAGGTTTGCTGGGTGTGGGGGTTAATTTAAATTTTTGTTTTAGAGGATTTCGTTCATACTTGACTCTTTTACATGTGTCACAGTTATTGATAATTTCTGTGATGCTATCTGTCATGCGGGGCCAGTAGTATTTTGTTTTTAGTTTGGCATAAGTATCATTAATGCCCCGGTGGCATGTTTTGCCTATGTGGTAATTCTGGATTAATTCGATTTGGTCGTCTCTGGTTTCGACGTCAATGTTAATTTTGAAATATCTTTTTATTCGTATAGTGGGATAAGTTGTTGCTATAATTTCTTTGAATATTTTATATATATCTTCTAAAATATTGTTCATTACTGTGGCTTGGTTAGAACAATACAGGCCGTACGTAGTATTGGGTTTGAGGAATTCTAAGCAATGTTTGGTCAGTACTTCTTTATGTGGCCATGCAACTAGCCATATTAGTCTCGTGCGATTGCCGAAGTAGGTTTTTGATTTACTGTTTTCAGGGTTGCCAATATTTATATGTATTTGGTGTTTCTCAACATTTACACATTTCTTTTTATCTGCAATGATTATAAACTGATTTGGGATTGCTTCCTCGGTTGATTCATTGTTATCTAGGGGACTTTTTTGGGACTCACTGAATTGGGGACCGTTTATTTCTTCTGGGGAATCATTTATTTCTTTTAGGGCGTCCATGACCATATCTTCTAGGTCCATTGGGGGTATTTCCTCTGGGGGATCGATTTCGTTTATTATTTTTGAGATTTCATCATCTTCTAGGGGTCTTTCTAGGATCTATTCTAGATAGGGGGACCCGAGAGGGTCAAAAGGATTGACTTCATTAACGTTGTCAGCTTGATCTGATGGTGTTGCTATGTTTGGGATGTCTCCAAGTATAATATTTAAAGGAACAGGATTGCGGGACAGGGCGTCTGCAACGTAGTTTGTTTTCCCGTCTACATGTTTTATTTCGAAATCATAATCGGATAATTGGTTTTTCCATCTAAGTAGTTTTGCACTAGGGTCTTTCATATTATGTAAGTATTGTAATGGTTTGTGATCGGTGCAAATTATAAAGTTTCTTCCGTATAGATAAGGTCTGAAATGTTTACATGCCCATACAATGGCTAATAACTCTTTTTCTATGGTACTGAGGTTTTCTTCTCGTTTATTTAATGTGCGGGAGGCGTCTTCTCCGGATACATTTTGTGATAGGCCTGCTCCTATGGCATAATTAGAAGCGTCCGTGGTTAAGGTAAAGGTCTCATTGAAATCAGGGAATTGTAGTATGGGGCTGTTGATTAGCATGTTTTTTAGTTTATTAAAGGCTTCTATGTAAGTATCATCTAGTTTTATGGGGTCGTTGTTTTGTCTTAGTTTTTCGGTTAAGGGTTTCGCGATCTTTGCGTAGTTTGTAATCATTTTGCGATAATATCCTGTGAGTCCTAAGAATTGTTTGATTTGCTTTTGGGTCTTTGGTATTGGGAACTCTTTTACTGCTAAAATTTTAATTGGATTCGGTCTTATCCCTTGAGCTGATATAATATGCCCTAAAATTGCATATTTCTTTCTTAAAGAATTCTGTTTTATCTAGTTGGTTTTTGAGATTATGCTGTTCGAATAGTTTGAATGTTTTCTCCAGGTCTGAAATATGTTGGTCGATTGTTTTGGAGAATATTATTATATCGTCCATGTATACCAATACTTTTCGGTGTTGGCAAACACGATATTCATTGCTCTTTGGAATGTGGGTGAAGCATTCTTTAGACCGAAGGGCATTCTCAAGAACTCATAGTGTCCTGAGTCGGTGCTGAAGGCAGTTTTTGCTATTGAATTAGGTTCCATTTCTATTTGGTGGAATCCGTATGCTAGACCTATAGCACTAAAGTATTTGGCTTTTCCCAATTGGTTTAATAGGTCCTCGATGTTGGGTAAAGGAAATCTATCACTAATTGTTTTCCTATTTAAATTTCTGTAGTCCACTACGACGCGTATTTTTTCCTTACCGGATGCGTCTGGTTTTTTCGGAACTACCCATATTGGGGAGTTGTAGGGTGATTTTGAGGGCCTGATTATCTGATCGTCTAATAGTTTTTTAATTTCCTGGTTTACCTTTTCTTTATAGATTACAGGGTACCTGTAATTGCGCGAATATACGGGGGTGTCGTCTTCCGTTTTTATTTCATGTTTTAGTAGGTTTGTGGAGCTTAGTTTGTCATTCTCTAGTCTTATTATTTTGGGGTATTTGGTTAAAAGTTTTAGTAAAGGTGTCTTTTCTTCTGGTAACATGTGTTCCGTTCTTACAATTTTTTCTATCTCTTTTGTAGGTAGTTTGTTATAGTGTTTGATGTGTAAGGAAGTGTCATTGTTTTCTGAGTTTTTAATTGCAATTGTAACACCAGGATAGGTTATAGTGTTCGTATTAAAGTCTAAAACCAGGTTGAGTTTCGTCATTGTTTCTTGTCCGAGTAACATGTGGTAATCATTTGAGAATGGAAATATATAGAGTTTGGCTTCGTAATTAATTCCGAAATAGGGTTGGAGGTTGAGATTGATATAGGAATTTCCCTCTTTAGATCCCGCTGGTGTTGTTATAGAGAAGGGTTCAGAGTGAATTGGTGTATCGGGGGGTATTGATGTAGGTGTGATGTAATTCCTGGTTGATCCTGTATCGATAAGCCATTTGTTTTGAAGTTTGTCCTTACAGTAAGGGAGTGTTTTTATTTCGTTTTGGGGTTCGTCTTTACAGTTAGGTAATTGTTTAGTTTCTACTTGCGGTTGCTCTTTGGACTTACACTGCTGGAGTCGCCGTCTTCTAAAAAATTCTCGAGTTGATCTATTCTTTCATTTAATTTTTTGAGTTGGGAGTCTTGGCAGTCATGTGTTGTCATGTGTAGTGGTGCTGGGTTTCTTTTATAAGAGTTTGATGGATTTACTGGTCTCGGATTTTGTCTGGGTGGTTGTGGATTTCTCTGACCTCTAGGATTGTTAGTAGGAGGTCTGTAAGATGTTTGTACTTGCATCAGTGGAGGAGGATAGTTAGAAGTTGAAGGAGAGTTGGGGTTACGATAAGATGGTTGATATGAGAGTTGGGCTGGCTGAAATCTTCTAGGAGAAGGATTGTGTTGTGGTGGGGGTTTTTGAGTTGTTTGGGGTTTTCTGTAGAGTTGATCAATAACGAACATGCATTTAGTGTTTAGGATTTGTGCTAACTCTTCTATTGATACGGAATTAAAAGACATTATATGGTTGGATAATTGCCAAGGTACTGTAGAGTAAAAGTGATGGATAATTTCTTTGTCTATATATTGCATGGAGGTTGTGGTTGTATTTACGTCTATCCCGTCGATCATATATTTGGCAAATATTAAATGTCTAATTGTCCTTAGTCGAAGGAGATATTCTTCTGGGAGTTCTTTAAAGTTTGGTTTCATACTATACATTTCCGCTTTTAATTTTTCAAATGTTTTGGAGTAGGAAAAGTTTCTTTTAATTAAATCTAAAAGATCTTTAATAGTGTGAATGTTTTTAGTTAGAATTAGGGATTGTGCTTGACCCGTAAGCTTTGCTTTGACCTTGTTGAGTAGTAAATATTCATTTGTCGCCCTTTCAACAATATTAGGTTGACAAGTTACATTGTAAACATCCTCTACTGTTTGTACGAAATATAATAATTCGCTAGGTTTTCCACTGAAGGTGGGAATGTGGTCATAGTCTTCTTTACGCAATTGGTGATTTATTCTTATTAATGGCTGACTTGTACGGGAACGGGGAGTCTGTTGGGCTTCAGTCTCCGGAGTAAGGGTTGATGTCTGGAGGGTAAGGGCTGGAGGTATATCAGTGTTATTTTGTGGTACGAGGGACATTCTTTAAAAACAATTCAGGTGATTACAATAGGGTTATTAATAGAATTACGTGGACTTTATTTGCTTAAGGGGTTTCGTGGACTTTCAAAAAGGAGGGTTTTGTTTAATTAATATGCCCTTGCCTACTTTATCCGTTTTTAATATATTGTTTCGGCAGGGTAATGTTTCTTTGGGACTTAAGAAACTCTTAATAAATTGGTTAACTGGGACAATTGATTAATTAAAATATGAAAATAAAAGATTATTCACTGCCAAGATTATGATAGAATAATTATAATAAAAGAATAGCAATAAAAGAATAGTAATGATAAACTTATTTACGTTTGAGTTCTGCCCACCTGTGACGTATGATGTTATGTTGTTGTTTCGATGTCTTCTTGCTCTCTCTCTCAATCTCTCTTTTCTCACCTAAGCTGAGTTGTTGTATGTTGAAGATTTTCTTTGGAGTTTATTAGATCACTACCGAAATACTGATCGGCACCAGAATACTAATTTCGAGTCTCTGCAATCGGGCGCCAGTTATTTTATACACTACTGTTTGTTAGTTTTTAAAAAAGCACAAAGTTTATTTTTCTCAACAATACAATAGTTAAATCTAATTACAAAAGTTCATAAACAGTTAGTATATAATATGCAGGGAAGGGAAATATTCACGACTTACTTGGATATGGTAGTGTCACTTAGTTGAATGGCAGAGCAGAACTGTCTTTGCCAAGAGAGGACTGCCATATTTATAGTAAAAGGATAACCTTATATCAAGGTTCCAGGAAGAGGAAATGATAAAGTGAAATGTAGACTATTTTGGTTATATAACTCCAAGAAAACACCAAATAATTTTTAAGTGTTTTTTTATTTGAAACCCGACGTTTCGGCAAACATTGTTTACCTTCTTCAGGGTCTATATATAAAGAAACAATATACAAATAAGAATATACCTAGCATAAACAAAACAGTAAACAGAACAACAGATATAAAACAATAGAACAATAAAAATAAAAAGTAGTAATAATAAAATAACTCAACAAAATACCAAGGTAATTTTATACAGATACATAATTAGAGAAATTGTTGCAAAGTTATTGACCTTAAAGTAATAGAAGTTTTGGAAGTCTTGTCACAACATGTTTGATTATGTCTGTAGTTACGAGTGTACGGCCAGTGAAAGGTTGAGAAAGAAAAACGATATATAAATCCAATAATTGAAAACACCTCACCTAGAGGCATTAACATCAAAAACCCAAGGCCATATGTATGAATAATATTCTATGCTTACTTTTTCCTTACCAAACTGTTCTAAATATTTTTATTTATTATAATCTTTTGTTACAAAACGGATCACAAACAATAAACTTTCCATTATTAAGTGACCAATTAGTGACCAGTTATAACTTTAATAATAACACAAAAAAAATTCTATTTAAAAATGTTAATGTTTGTGTATAAATCTTTATCTTCTTTGGAAATCATCAGAGATCTTCTTTCAATCAGAGAAGATATTATTTTTGGAAATGCATCTTATTAGAACATTAGACACCTTTCTATCGGACTATATGTCTAACCGACAACCAGGAAACACACTACTTACAAATTCTCTAATTTCACTAAAATAGTATTTTCAAACTCGATATAAGCATGTAAATGCACTCTAGTATAATATTTATTATTATTGTGATTGTGCTGTGTTGCGTGGAGAGACCTGATGAGGAAGTTTAAGTTCCTTCATACTTTTAAACCTGTTTTGAAAGGGTGGTTCCATTAATAAAATTATCGTAGAGAATTAGTTAAAAATGCCACTTTATTACGCATACGCTGTAATTATTAAAAACCACAACATAAAGATTGGTTAGAAATACAAACAGCGCATATAGTACAAAGAACAGTGTAAAAGTAAAAACTAAACAGAATAACAACGTAACCAGTAGGTAGGTTAAAAATTGTCCATGTCCGCCGCACACTAAACAGGGCCGGTCACAATTGCTTCTCTTTCCACAGCTACAAAGAATGGATACAATATAGACGAAACTATTAACAAAATCCCGTCTAATACATCTATATGCATATATACAGATGATCCACATAATAAAAAAATCTGGTGTGAAACACTCACACAACTTTCTCTACTCCGTTATCAAAATTATAATTGACAAACTTTTAATAGTTTGTGTACCAATTTAATAGAAATTTGTCGAAAACTGAAAAAAACTATTCAGTAAAAGCGCACTTCCGGTTTACTGATTTTCTTCACACACCGGAATTTTGGCCAACTATTTATTTCTAATTAATTTCATTTGGATGAATAGAGTTGTATAATCAAGTATGATAGCACTTTAGAGGAAGCTGTAACCCTACCCCTCTCCAAAAGTGCCCTTAAATGAATTTTCCCAGAGAAATGTTTTATATAAAAGTTGTAGATCTTTGAATGTTTAGTTTATATGTGTAGTTTCAAGAAAATCGTCGGGGCCATTTTTGAGAAAATCGCGAAAAAGTGAAAAAATCATATTTAGTAAAGTGTTAAAACAAAAGCACTTCCGGTTTTCCGATTTTTCTCAAACTCGGAATTTCAACAACATATTTAATTCTAATTAACATTATTTAAATGACCGAATTGTCTAATAACCTGAAATAGCACTTTAGAGGGTAACCTAACCCCACCCCTCCCCCAGAAGGGCCCTTAAATCAATTTTCCCAGAGAAATGTTTCAAATAAAAGTTGTAGCTCCTTGTATATGTAGTTGATGTATCAAGTTTAAAGAAAATCCTTGGAGCCATTTTTGAGAAAAACGCAAAAAAGTAAAAAAGTCAACTAGTAAAGTGGTACTTCCGGTTGAGGAATTTTGACGGATATCGCACAGTCAGATCGATGGTGATACCTAAACGGAATATTGAGTTTCAGTTTTTCGTTTTTCTATGCTTTTCACATACAGCTATGCTGTTCACAAACACACACACAGACCATTTGCTAAAAACCACTTTTTTGGACTCAGGGGACCTCAAAACGGATATTTCCGGTGAAAACTCGATATCGAAAATTTGACACGATTACAATACTTCCTCTTACTAGGAATAAGAGAAAGTAAAAGAACTTTATACACCTTGCTTACTGAAGCATCATATCAATAATCAAATTTGTTACTTTCTTCAATTATGTGTATGTGATTTATCTGTGAAATACTTGACTGAACTGTACTTTATGTCTTTCTCTCTATCAGTATTCTGAGGAAGAAACATTTCGCCATCATCTTCTACATATTTCTTGGCAGGAAGATCTTGACATTTAAATTTGAACTTCACCAAAAGCTTTACTGTCGAGGGTACTAATGGTGGTTCCAATGTCATCGCAAAAGACATTAAAAGAACTGAAAAAAGAGAGAGAAAAAAAAATCAGTTGATATCGTTTTGGGGTGAAATGTGTTTAAATACATATTTTAGTGAGTTAATATTAATTAATTAATCAATAATATTTAATGTGTAAAAATATACATATTTAAATGTGTTTAATACATAATACGTATTTAACCAAATTTTTATAAATATCATCTCATTTCTTCGCCAAAATAAGCATTGAGATTCTGAAACATTTTCTAATTCATAGATTTACCTGCAATGATTAACTGTGACACACTCAGGTGACATTTATACCGCAATACCATCCCTTGCAGAGGCTATCTGACATTGTAGTAAAAATGTGTCAACAACCATACGCAATTTGTTATATCTGTAACAAAATCCTGTTCCTCAGAATTTATATTTGAGTTATAAATTGCATTCTTGAAACTGATTCTTTGACATAATCTGCAAGTTTCAGTTTGTTTTTTTTTTTCTAAGAACCTATTCATTCATTATTATTTGTAGTTGCTAAGAAAATAAAAGCAGAAAATACGGTGTTAACAAATTTCAGCATGTGTCTTGAGAATGCATATTTTTAGTTCAGCATATAATGTATAAGTTTTTTAATCCATGGTTTTCTGAACTATATGTATAATTTATTTCTTCACACAGCTTCTGTATTAGATGACTTCTGCGCGTTATTTTCTGCTACAGTTTTGCAATTAAAGATGAATTTAAGAAATTCCCTTATTCATAAACATATCACAACACAGATATAAATTCAATGATAGTGCTGTAAAAGGAGCATCCAAATATTCATCATAGATACGAGGTTCTGCGTATAAGTTAAACACCTTATCACGGTGAGAATTAAGCAAATAACGGATGTGAAACACCAATGAGTCCTTAGAAATATTGCTACCACAAACGAAATTCTTTCTTTTAAAGTGATTGACTAGCTTCCAAAACGTTCTGGAGTCTTTACTATATTCCAGTTGACTAGCCGTAGAATTAATAAACTCCTTCTTTTTAACTATCTGCAAAAATATCTTTATAATTGTTAATAGATAACTGGTTTTTGTGTATTGAACCATTTACAACAGCCATCAAATATTTTATTTACTTATTGTCCAACGTTTCGTGCACTGTACATGCCATTTTCAAGGACTAACATTTTATAGTATACATTATGAAAATTATATATAACATTATACATTTTTCTTAATTAATTACAATATTATACAACACTACTATTTTATAGTCCACCAAATGATTACCTTATTAACATTTTTATGAAGTATTATCTGTATCCTAGTAGGGAGGCTTCGTTCATTCAGACTACTTTTAAATTATTTTTAGTTTTTTTGTGTCTGTACAAACCCATAAGGTGTTGTCATAAGCTTATTTTATATGCAGTAAGTATTATATAATAAGATTCGCCTCATTACATTGGTGAGCCCACGTGGTCTACGTTTTGGAAAATTTTTCAAATTTTTGTAGGTTGTAGTTTTATCTGTGGTTTTTCATGGCTGTGTTTAGTCGTGACACCCTGCTCATAGCTATTCACGTGGTGGACTGAGCTGGGGAGGTGAAACGTGTCCTATTTATCAGATGGTTAAGTATCCCGCTTTGATTTGAATATATATAATTGAATGGAATAAAATTTGAATGTGGAAAATTTTACTTATTAATTATTGTGTGTTTCATTATTGTTATACTAAACTTTATATTGAAAACATTTTTTTAATATATTAAAACGAGAATCTAATTTTTATGGTAAGTGTCATCTGTATACGGAGAGGTTTATTATGTGCAGGTTAACTGTTGTTATTGGTTATTTCAGTGAACTGTTTTAATAATTTGAATATATTACTATACATTAATACTTGAGAGCATTCTTTCCTGTCATTTATTAAACTATTTAAATTGATAGCTATATATATAGCTTCCATTACTTTTCTTTTGTTCGTGTTTTTTTCTCTCTCAAGTATTGATGGGCTATTGAACTTGAAATTATGGTTAGTCAATCTATAGTGCTTTAGTAATGATGTTTCCGTTTGAGTTTTGCTAGAAAGAGATTTCTTATGCTGATCTATTCTTGTTTTTAAGAAGTTTTTAGTATGTCCTATATATTTTTTCCACATTCACAATCCAGACAGTACACAACTCCAACCTGGTGCTGCGTTGTTATTCTATCTTTAGTTTTTAAATGATTGAATATAATATATTTAAATTGCTTTAATCTTCTCTGAAGGTCTCTCCTTGGCTCAATTGTTTCCGCCATGTTGTATCGAAGTAACAGCATATTATTAAACATTTTGTTAATAGAGATTTTATAAACGGATTGAATGTACCTAGACTTAGTTGGACGAAATAAATTCAAAAGTCTGAATCAATGATTTCTTGCCTGAAGATATCTAACCATGCTATCAAACCATGGTTGTTTTCGATCTGATCTAATAAATGAAGGGTTAGTATCGGGAACAGGGCAAGCACGTTTAACAACTCTGACCAGAGCATCAGTGTATTCCTGGTGATCTGAAGGAATCTCATCAATATTATTGAGTATTGACTCTATATATTCCTCTTATATACACTGGAATTATTGTCTAACCAGACTAATTGAGAAAGTAGAGAACCATACATCATCATCAGAGCTAATTGCAACGGATATGGAAAAGAAAAGAGGAAAATGGTCAGAAAAAAGATTCGGAGAGCCCCTTGAAGTAATTAATCGCAGCAATGAAATGTAATCGAACACAATAGAGATCGTTCACTGACGAGCCTATACTACCAGCAAAAGTAAAATTACCATCGTAATCAGATGGAAATCTGCCATTTAAAATGATCAACTCATGGTCATCACACATTTCTAGAAACAATTTACCTGAATCATTAACAACTGTATCTTTTGATTGCCAACAAATAAATCTTTTGGAATTACTTGAGAGGAACCAGCTCTTACGTTACACTCATCAACCAACACTATCTTGTATTCAACATATTCCTTCAGATAATTATTTAACTTTAAAAAAAATCCTCATTCTATATAGTACAATAAATTTAAATAAATTGGTAGTATAAATAAAATTTCCTCATGTATTTCAATAAAAATCAGATCCGCTCCACCTAAATCCTTCTCTTTGCTGTGGATGGGTGCTTAGGCAGAGAGGGCCTCTCTTCTCTCTGCTGTGGTTGCATTCTCTTTGCTGTGGATGGGTACTATTACACAGCCTAGTAATCCAAGTCTCAAATGCAGATACGGTAGACAAAATAAACGTTTTTACTTGAAAAATAACATGTATATATATATGTCATTTTACGCTGTTAATAGTTACAGTAAGAATGAGCGAGTTAAAATAGTGCCTATATCTCAATTTCGAAAACAATGTCAGATACCACAACTGTGCAGTAGGGCAGAATTGTTTATCTATTTCTTCTTTAGTCTTACTAGGAATGAAGAGGGTTTGATTATGGAAACAAAATTTGACAAAGAGTTTTGAATTTTAGGGACTTTAGGAGTTAATGAAAAGTGAGGAATGGCTATGTTCATTCTACCAGTGAACAGCTAAAGGATGTTTTCTTTTCACACGCCTGAACATACTAGTGGTGGATCCACCTGAAATGGAAATGATTTCACCGTAATACCGGCACTTAGCTGTGACAGAATCAATCACATTAAAATGATTCCAAATATCACTGTGTTTACGATTCATTTTTTTTTTTTTTTTTTTTAAATTTGAACCTAAAAAACATGAACACTTAAAAAACATATATGAAACAAGATCTTCAATGAAGATTAGCGCTTCATTGTATATTTCTTCTATGAAATCCAAGCAATGATTATGTGCTTCTTGACGCATTCTGTGCAGAATATCTTCGACCATGTAGTCTTTGTATTTCTCCCACAATTGTAGTGGTTGTGGCGGGAAACATGTAGATAAAATAATTGCGAAGAACATAACGTATTCGAAATGGATTAGAAGTAGCCAATGAATCTTCAATTGACTTATCCCAATAATTGTCTTTTTCTAGCAAATTAAGTGCGCCTCGTTCGCACTCCGGTATGTATTATATACTATTACATCCACTGTTCACAAGTGTATAAATGATGTTGGACCATGAACGGTAAATCAGAAGCAAACGTAAATAAAAGCAATCTGCGTGGTTCGGATGTGTAGTGTATATTCTTCCTTAAAGTATTAGATGAAAATATTCCAGGTTGTACAACTACGGCTTTGCCTCTCTTCCTTCTTTCGAAATTCTTTTGTGTTGCGTTCCAAGTGTAATAAGTTGGAATGTCTGCGTACATCAAAGTTCTTGCAAAATCATCTATTTGACATAAAAAACGCTGTTATGTGTTTGTAGGCAATAAACAAAAAAATAAAGGTAATCATAAAATAATAAAAAGTATTATTATTATTATTATACTAACCCTGCGGCGGTCGCGCCCCCTATGGTTACACGGTTGGTCGCATTGGGTCTGGTGGACCCAAAAAAAGTTTCTTTGCATTTCTATGTTTCTATGACACATAATATGTTTTCCCTCGTCTGTACTTTCATTCTGGCTAAAGTAAAAATAAATAAATTAGATTTTATAATCAGTAGGGGATAAGCTAGAATGACAATAGATTTATTTTAATATAATTATATTTTTTTTAAAACGACAATTTTATTTATAAAACATATGAAAATGAGTAATTACTATATTTATTCGGAATAATCGTCTGTATCGTCATCGTTCTTAGCTATATAGCCACTATAGCACATTTTGCAAACAAATGCGCAGTGCTGTCTTTCCGGCAGATAAACTTTGCACATTTTACGCATTGGTAGCTCGTTTTTCTATCCATCTTAGTTGCACAATCGAGACATCTTTTTTTTCCTTGACTTCCGGCGGAAGCTGGATTTGCAGAAATGTTATTTTGATCGCTCGGGAACAAAATTTGGTGTAAATGCTGAACAAGTAAAGATAATTGCCTTGGAAGATTTTTGTTATAAAGCCTACGTTTTATATGACCTGCAACGAGACCAAATGATATATCTTTGAGAAAAAATCGTCTCCTTCTATATATATTTTCCTTTTGCGAGATGTAAATAACCATCGCGTCTATTCCGGCCATGTTCATTAGAGCATAAAAGACTGTCATGGGCCATCTCCGAGTATTTCTCGATACATTTACCGAAGAGCATATACGGTCGACAGTGTCAACTCCACCCTTTGTGATATTATAAAATGTAATTATTTCTAGCTTATTTTCTATACTTTCGGAATTTGTCGCAGCATCATGATGCATTGTGGATAGCAATAATACTACCTTGTTCTTCTTTGCCTGATAAGAAACAAGAGTTTTTGTGTCGTCAAAAAAAAACTTGCTGGAATAAAGACTAGTTTTATTCGCAATACCAGGAGGAAACTGCCTTTTATTCTTTTTCACTGTACAAACAGTGGTCAATTTTTTTTTTTAGTAAATCCTCGGCCAATGGATAGCTGCAAAACCAATTGTCCATCGTAATATTACGTCCTGTATCGTGTATTGGCTTGGTAAGGCGCATGACCACATCATGTGGAGACATTAAGGACACACAATAAGGACCGGAAGGTTGTTTACCAGGATAAATTTCCATGGAATGCGTATAAAAAGTTCTCGCGTCTGTTAGGGCAAAGATCTTTATACCATACTTGGCCGGTTTGGAAGGTATGTATTGACGGAAAGGACATTTCCCCCTACATGCCTCCAGTTTTTCGTCGATTGTGGCGTATTCGCCAATACAGTAATATTTTTGAAAATTTTGTTGAAAGTTTATCAAACATTTCTCTTACTGGAGCTAGCTTGTCATTTTTTGCCCTTTCATTACGTGTACGCTTATCATCAAATCGTAAATTTTGAGTAATAAATCTGAATCTGCAAAGGGACATTGTGGCCCTCATAAACTCTTCCCCCGTTATGTCATTTGCCCAAATTTCTTCGACATTTGTCCGATTAATTTTTTTTACCCCCATCATATATACTATACCGAGAAATGCTTTAATTTCTAATTTGTCTGTCTCTCTAGCATCTCTTATTCGCGAATATTTGTCTTTTACCAGACTAATTTGATAGTTTGTGCAAGTCACTATTTTCTCTATGACGTCCTCGCTCCCACAAGCTAACGGGGTTTTTGCCTCTTTTGCTTCCTTTCTCACTCCAGGGAGGTGAGAAACAATATTTCGTTGCATAGTTCTTCTATTGCGAGGAGGAATTTCTTTGCACCAAATTGTTTCTTGATCTACGCCAAGGACAACCTCACCTATATCTTCTACTTCTGAAGTATTGTCTTCCTCAGATTCTGACGACTCCCTTTCTTCAAGAAAGCCCTCATTTTCTGAAACTTCGGACTCTGCCTCATCGAAGTTTAGTTCCAAATTCATGGATTGGTCATTTGGAACATCTTCAAGTAGCATGGTGTGGATCCTCTGCACACTTTCTTCATTTTCCGGATCGAACCAAAACATTTCGTTCCCCATGTCTGAAATATGCAAGAGAAAAATGATGTGGCATAGGAAAGTATATTTTAACATGAATGAATTGAAAAAAAAAAAAATACAAACAAAGAAAAAAACTTCCAACTTACCTGTTCGGTCGCGCGGGTCTGTGATACCCGAGTGTAGCACTTTTCACGAATATTTTGTCACTTACAGCGATAGAAAGGAAATAAAATCTTCACTTCCCCAACACGTCACCTAGGAGAGTGTGGGGAAAGGTACCTAGGTGGTGGGGGCTGCAACTCATTCCCCCACTCCGCTATAAACAAAACAAAGCAGTCTTTGGGTCTGTGAGACCCACCGCGACTGCCGCAGGGCTAAACAACACCATCACTCACTCGGCCAGCGTGGCGAACTGCGCGAGACTGGTGTGAGGTACTTCGAGTCTGGTGGCGTTGAATGGTACATAGTTGAGAAAGAATTTCAGAGAGCGCGCCACCGTCGTAACACGTCAGCGTTTGCCTATGTCTGCCAACCTCGCGAAACGCTCGGAATTTTCCATTTCCTGGAATTTCGCTGGGAATTTCGGGATAAAATGTATATATAAACACTCATATATATAGACATGCAATGTTGTGTTTAAAAATTTCAAGCCAATCCATCGACTACTTTTCGAGTTTTACGGCCACAAACATACGGATGCTGAATTTTTATATATATAGATAGATAAAAGAAATATATATCAATAAATACGTTTAAAAACAAAACTGTAATAATAATATGTTAAATATATGGTCTAATGCAAAACAGAAAAGGACTTTTCCAAAAAAGCTAGGATAAAACAGTAACTATTGTATACAAATGTTGAACATAATCTTTTACACGACATTTCTTGATACTGAGAAATAAATTAAATATTTTTATTATCCTATTAAATAACATGAAAGTCAGGCCACAATAATACAATACTTACCACAAAACTTATCACATCTAAATGAACACTAAACAAAATGAAATTGTCTTTAAAATAAATTCTAGACACACTTTAACATTGCACCACGAACTATAACCATAATAAACATCACTTATCCCTTAATCCATGGATAGCAAATAGGATTTTATCAAAGTGCCAGAATAAAATAAATTGAAATGCAATTTTTCTTTATCGCTTGCCTGTCCCTTATATTTTAATATTTTAATATTTATGTTCATTAAGACACTGCTTGCTCCTTAATCAGTCTTTAGCAATATTCTAAATTTATTTCAAGATGGGGTACTAAACTGTAGGATTTTAAGTGATTACATATTTCATCTGTAGTCGATTAATTTAATAATCCCAGGATTCCCTCTTCATTCAACAATTGAGGGGTGTGCAGCACTAAGGAGGCAGCTTCTTTTTTCACATTTTTGGGAAATTAAAAAAAACGTTTAAAAATTTAGTTTTTTTAAATTTTTTCATTTTTTTCTTTTTCTTATCATAGCATAGGTACCTTACTTATGAAAATAGGTCGTTGCGGACCCCTTTCTTCCTTTTTATACTGGTGGGGTGAGGATTAATATTTGAAGCTACCTCCTTATTGCGCCGCGTTCTAAAAAACACCCAAAATTTAAGGAAGTTTTTCAACTAAAGGAAACAAAATTTGCTTTCAAACACATGTTTATTTTATTAAGAACTCATGTGGCAATACAAACGAAAAATGCAAAGTACAAAAAATCTGCAATTAATGCAAAATCCAGTCGTCTTCCTGCTCTGTCTCCGTCAAATCGTCATCAACTACTTCCTCTGTTGAAGAAGCTTCAGATTTTAATGCGTTATAGAACGGCATCTCATTTTGTCCGACATATTTGTGTGCGAGGCTCATTATGTCGTTGAATTTGGCAGTTTTCAAGAGCAGGGGATGGGTGTAAGCAGATGGAAAGTCACTAGTGGACCTCACACAGAGGTTTAGTTGCTGTGGTCCCAACATTTTCACTTGAACAGGAAGCAACAATGAAACACTTTCGCTCACTTGAAGAATACCTTGGTCAATCACCGCACTTTCATAAATGAATACTTTGTATTTAGTTATCAAGTATTTTTCTTTACGAGTAGTACCTGGAACGCTAATGTAGGGGGTTTTTAAAAAGATAAGTTTCAATGTGTCAACGAAGTTCAGAATCATCTCCTGTTTGACGTCAATAACTTTGAACGCCTTGCTTGTCTTCTTGATAATGGTAACATATTCTTCAGGAAGGAAAATCCTGTCTTTTTTCCTCATGTTTCGTTCAATGAGGCCGAAAGCTCGGTCACAGGGCATGAAACTATGACCAGGTTCTGGAAACCGATGCACAACCTTACAAAACCGTCCAGATTTTACCATCATGGCCAGATACTGCGTAAGTGCATGATTTTTATTTTGAGAAACGCAATTGTCAGAGAATAGATACAGTCTTTTTATATTAGAGCTCATTACATTCGTGATGTAGTGGTTCAGAAAGCTGATCGGTTCGTTTGGTGTTTTTTTCCCAATAGTTTCGTTGTATACATAAAAGTGGTGTTTATTTGTTTTGCCTGATGATATGGCGAAGTTGTAGACCCACAGCTGGCGTTTATAAAAAGCATCGGCTGAAGGTACCTTCGGTAGCGGCATATTTTGCTGGAAGTCAAAGAAAAGGACCTCAGTGTCTTCATTTGATTTGGCCATCTCAGTTTTTTCTTTTATATCTTTATAAAATGTTTCAGCTTTATTCTGGTGAAGTAGTTTTGCTGCTTCAAGTTCAGTACGTCTGGCGGCGTCGATGCTTGGGCTAGCCAGTTCCTTAGCAAACTTATCACATGTCTGGCATGTATCAGATCGTGGGTGTCCAAACTTAATATTAAAGTTAGCACGGAAGTACCGTTTATAACAATCATTCGATACATGGTATGCCTCGGGGTGCTTTTCTAGGAACAACTCGTACATTTGTTTAATAGTTAAATCAGACGGCAAATACTTTCGATTCATGTTGTCTGCTCGACTATAGTGGGATTGCCTAGTTGGGAAACTTTTGAAGCTCTTCATCTGGGATTTTGTTGGGTCGATTAGTGTGTTTTCCTCTCGAATCAGTACGAGGACTTAAGCCATCGTGAGCAAGCTGTTGTGAAAGTAGTTCAATGCGTTTTCGAGATATTCCGAAAAAAGCTGCAAACGCTTTTTTGCATACTCGTTCGCAGGTTGTCCCCTTCCGGATTGTATAAGTCACTGAGCAACTTTTTGCTTTCCCCAACCCGGTTTTAGGTCTTTTCCACTGCACTTTATTTACCTTCATACATCCAGATAAGTAAAGATCTTGAGCGTGCTTATAACCAAGTTCATTAAAATGAGTAACAAGTTGCTGCCTAAATGGCTCGTCGATTTTTGCAAAACACTTCTTTACGCATTTGCAATCTTGACCTGTAGAACGAGCAGGAACTACTTTATTACTTACAGACGTGTATGTTTTACCTTCACACCTCAGACTTTTCCGAATATTTCTCTTCCATCGTGATTCATCCCGCTTCTTCCTCCTTTTTACTCCTTTTGAAGGTCTTCTTGACGAATCTTCATTCACAGTTTCTACAACAGAGTTAAATATCACTACTTTCCGAGTCAAGTTCTGGCTCATAGTTGTCGGAAGAACCGGAAGAAACAATATCACTTAGGTCACTCATTATAACTAAAACCAAACTCATTAAACTTAACTTAAACTCATAATTAAAACCAAAACATAGAAACACTAACGATAAACACAGAGGAAGCCTCCAACTTACACAGCCGGTTCAGGTTTTAAATAATATAACCTCCTCGACAGTTAATGGCCATTACACGCGGTACAAGAAAGAGGCAGCTCCAGGAGGTGATCCCTTATTGCACCACATACTATGGTGGAGCTGCCGCGTTCTAGCGAGAAATAACAGTATTAATGACCAGAGCTGCCTCCTTATTGCACCACGAAAAAGAGCCATTTTTTTAAATCCGTGATAATGTTCTAACCTTAAAACCAAAAAAATGGGGCTGCCTCCTTATTGCCGCACACCCCTCAATTGTTGTTCCATTCAAGAGATACAAAATTATTTAAAACAAAAGTTATTTCCCATCACAAATGTTTGAATACAATGAAATATCTTGAAACGTATCCTCATTTTAATTCATTCTCTTAGATTGCCATATAGTTCATCAACATGACTGAAAATGTTACATTTTGTAATTAACTAAAATTAGAATACATTTTACTAAATTTAAAATAATATATGAAGAAAGAAGTTTCAAAACCTTTTATGTATTTTTTAAACGTTATCTTGCAGCAGCAGTCTAAAAATGAATTATAATTAGGGTTAAAGGCGCGTCTTGCACCGCTTCTGTCATGAATGATGATGGTCACTGGCGTGGCTTAGCGGCCCCTAAACCATGAATGCAGGTCACTGGAGTGGCTTAACGGCCCGTAAACTATGAATGGAAGGTCACTGGCGCGGCTTACCGGTCCCTAAACCGTGAATGAAGTTCATAGCTGTATATGTCGCGCCTTTAACTTTGAAAGTCTTTCATAAAGATTAGTTTATAGCCCAGCCTATTATAATCAAATATGGTTAATTGCGATTTGAGCTCTTCTTTTTTTTTTCTAGGCTGCTGCGCTTTGCTGCAAAATTACCTAAAATTATTTGACTTAACAAACAAAATGTAATTAAATAGTTTTTTTTTTTTAATTGATATGTATAAATATTTAAACTTTTAAAGGATTTATATTTTCTTTTTTTATAAACATGGGGAAAAAAATTATAGTCAAAATGGATGGAAACTAAAACTTCTTAAGTTTAATGATTCAGTTTTTAGTCTCCATTAATTGTTTAAAGTTTCAGTATTGTTAAGTTACATTGTTGAAAAACTTAATATTTATTAAGACATTTCAAATGTATTGATTTTAAAAACATTTTTTTTTTAAGAATGTTTTAGAAAATAATACTGATAAAATGTAAAATTAACATCTACGTTTTCTAGTATTGGACTATAAAAGAAGCGTTACATTATAATTTGGCTCAAAATAGCTTATTTTGAAAATATTGTTCATTTCAATATAAATAGAGGTCATTAATGTGCTGATTGTTGGATTTAATATTTTTGTGAGATTATAATATTGTTCTTAGTTTACCTTCTAGTTTTTATGTAAATGAAGAAAATGGCGACTAAGAGAAAGTATAAAAGGCAAAATGAAATAAACGTTAAAAAGTAGATTCAAGAATAATGGTTTATGGATTCAATTTTTGAAGAAGATTCATACGAAAACTATATCAATGATCAGATTAACTTTTAAGAGTTAATAATGGATCATTGAAAAGTTTCGATGGGAAATAACTAATTAATGATTTTTATTTTAACTAAATTTGTGTTATTGGTTTGGTCAAAAAGATGGAACAAGAACAAAATTTCGTTCAAAACGCATCTCTTACACTGATGAAAGTTGTTTTAATATTACTGATGAATCTCTAAACCAAAAAATGTCTGGCCCTGTTTCTGCAGTTCCAATACTGAGCCAAAAATATTTTAGCGTTCATGATTATAATAGAAAGATTTATGAGGACACAGACTTTATTTAATAAACAAAACATAATTGCTACTGACCAAGACAATATATATGAAGACCTTGACCATCATATTATGATACTAACGTTTAATTAATTTACAATCGAGGTAGAAAGAAATTAGAAACATTATCATCTATATTTTAATTCAATTCAGTTTGTTTGTTTGTTTTATGGTCTTTCACCTTACACAAAGAGATTGGACATATACGCAAATAAATTGAAGACTACCATCATTATTTGCCAGTGACATATAATAATCATCAAAAAAAAAAAAAAGATTGTTCTATAATAAACTAATACTAAATTAAAAATTACAGTTTTTGTTATTAGTTATTTGATCACCTTGATTATATTGAAAGTTCATTTATTATTTATATTGTAGATAATTTTATGTAATTTAACTTATAAAAATTATAGTTAACTTTGCTATCTACCAACCACAGCTTCCTATAGAATTTTTGGCATTGATTTTATTTAAACAATTGGCAAGCCCAGTTATATGAATCCTGACCGGTTTACGGCTAATGCTCTTTGTTTCATATACCACAATCTAGCTAAATTCTCTTCTTCCATACGCAACAAATTCATCCACCAAGTGTGCACTTTTAAAGACTTCCAACGCCTTGTGCGTGTTCGTTCAAACTCTAGTCTAATGATAGCATCAGGGACAGATCTATTAGCCCTATTGACCACCATGGGACAGATTTCTTGTCTTGTTTTTTCTCTTTATAACAAGGGATTGAGGCGCTATAAGCAACACTTAGCATACCACTTATATTTTCTGTTAGTAGTCATGCGTTTCTGGAATCTATAACTTTGCATCTGTTTATAGTGGAGCATATATATTTATATATTATGTAAAAGATCAAAACGATGATAATTGATGATATTAGAGGAGACGATGATAATATATAAATGTGTGTTCGTCAAGAGGAAGTTCATCTATTTCATCTAAAGCTTTAACATTGATGTTGCTTCATGTATTTGTTGAAATGTAAAGTTAGTGTAGCACTTTTGTTTGGGAAATTCTGAAGGAATTAAAATGTTACTTTCCCAATATATATAAGGCTGATTAAAATTTAAGATTAAAACTGCTGTTAAGTGACATTAAAGCTGTTAGTTTTGGATATACAGTAATATTCTTGTCATTAATAATTATAATAATTTTGCTTATGTTATAAATTAAATATTGATTTATAATTGGTATATACTTTATAAACGGGGATACCTTGTTTATAATTAAAGATTTACAATTTGATAGTTCCCTATCTTGCAATAGTTCATTAATGCACTCATTTACAACGATGAGGATTATAGTTTGTTGTCCTTGGATGTGGAGGTGCGTTAACCTTCTTGATACTCGATGGTGGATGTAGCAAATTGGTTTCATTTGCGATAGAAAGATCTGAATTTTCTTTGCCTTGCAGTCCAGATTCTAATGTCGTAATTCCATTGTTTAGTTTTTCCATAAATGACGTACTATCAGATACACGCAGTTTCTGGCGCTAATTGAGATCCCCCAGCAGCGGCTTTACAATGCTCCTCTTTCTCCTTAAGCAACCTGTTCACACAGTCACTCAAATCAAGTTGGAAAATCTCCTTAAACCTCAAAACGCCATCCTCCTTATTGTTACAAATCAGGCCTCCAGACAGATCCCATTCAAAAAGATTACCCTCAATCATTAAGCCATGACGCCATTAAATTCGGATTTAATCGCTTAACTTCTTCTCTAACAACGGCTAAACACTTCTTGGTTTAGATGATTTATTTTTTTTTTACTTTCTTTCAGTAACGATATGTTTTCAATACTTATGTCCGACATCGCAATGATTGAACTAAAACACAATACAAAAATACAAATGGACGGAATTTAGTTTGAATATATTTTTTAATTAATCCTGAAGCGGTCTCCAAAATATGTGGCATTAAATAATTTGAAATAAATAAAGTCTTGATTATCTTATGTTTTTAATTAAACAACTTCAAATAAATGCAAATAATAAGTCGGAACTCAAGTATTTTATTTTTATAAACACACAATATCTTATAATTAAGCACAACATCTTTTTATTATCAACACACGACTTATCAACACCGGAACTACCTTCTACTTTTATACTAACCTTCAATCTACTGTATCATTATGCGGCCCCTACACGGTCAATAATATTGATTATATCAGCATTGACAATATAACCATCAGTCCTCGTGCTACCAGTCTCAATACTTCACTACCTTATACCTTCACTACCTCATTATTATTGTCAATAAGTTCGCTCAGTTCTTAGTACTTCTGCCACTAGCAGGGTGAATCTACATGGTTTTACTCGGTTATTAGCAGGTTTTCCCTTCCAAAACATGATTAATCGTACAAAGCTTGTGTAGCTATTATTTTGGTGTTTGGAACTACTACTCGTCAAGTGAACCGCAAACACTATGTAAGCTCGAAAGCTTACACCCAATGCGGATAAGCGTATACGCAACAACTAAATATAAGCCCAAAGAGGCAGCGGAAAGATAAATAAAAAAAAAATAAATAAATGATAAATAAGGAGTAAAGAAGTAGCTTACCTTGGTTGTCCAGGTATAGAACACAGCGTGAAGCTTGGCAGTGAAACGCTGATGAAGCGGGAAAATCGAAGGGAATTTTGTATGCGTGTGTGTGAGTGTGTGCAATGAGGGGAAGCGTAGAAGGCAACTGGAGGATGTTGGAATTATAGCGTTGTAAAACAACAGTGAAGCGTAGGATGCTGGTGTACTGCAATAGAGTAGCAGGCGGACTGACTCTTTAGAGGAAGAAACAAACACATATGGTCGATCGGAAGTAGGAGGAGAAGGGCTTAGTAGCGTGGGAAAAAATAGAAAAAAGGGATTTTAAAGGCAAGCAAAACAATGTGGGGCGGAAACAAGAAAGGAAAAGAGGATTAGCGTCGAGGGCGCGTAGTTATGAGGGCGGAAGAGTCAAGATCATAAAGAGAAGTGAGAGAAAGAGAACAGGCAAGCCGACAAACGAACATACACGACTGAACACACTGGATGAATGAATGGTTGAAGAAGAGAGATGAATATTCTGCTATAGTACTGTTGAAGAAAATCAGTCTCTGCAATGTTGAAGATTTCAAGAACTAATTTCGAATGGATGAACCTACTTTTAACTGTTACAGATGGTTGAAACTTTTTTGAAAATACAGGCCAGAAATATGATAGAAAGTAAAAGTGTTAGGGAAAGATTAACCTTGGGTACTCTCCAAAAGAAGAAATTTTGAAGATTTGAAGTTTTCTACCATAATTTCCCAGCATAGTTGTAATAGAAACCTGTGAAACGTTTATATATGTCCTACAAGACTACATGAAGGTAAATTTTAATACGTTAACTACGATAGCTGAGATTTCATGAACTTGCCTCAGATAAGGTTCTTGTTCTAGAATTACTACATTCCTTTAACGACGGTTCTTATCCCCGGGCTCAAGAATGAAGCGCTGACGTATAGTGATTTTTTTTCTCTATAATTGGAACCTGTGAAACAAATACTTTTACATTACTTAGTTTGTTATATTTACCAGAAGTGGCAGCCAGCACCGCACTTGGCTCCACGTATAAGAACCGTAAAAAAAACTTGCTTTATTTGATTTTATGAAATTCATTAAAACACAGCAGGCAATATCCTGGCTTTGCACACGGCAGGCTTTGCAAAAACTGATTATGCACTTTGCCTTTTTTTGTCTGCCTCTTTACTATTCTAGGAATACGACTTTTTTTATTGTAATTTTGCTCTCCATATCTGTGTCTTTAATTTGGAATATATTGCGTAAAATGAAGTCTTCCACTAAATGAGATCATGCTTCCATCTATAACTAGGTCTTTCCCACGTGTTAAAGCATTCTGAAAATTTTGTAATAATAGGTTTACTATATTATTTACTTTTCCAGAATCTGTTGGTTTTATCAGATTGTTCATTGTCACAAAAATGTATAAATGGAAACAGAAGCACAAATCGGTCCCTCGGCATCACGCTTGAATAAAGTCACTGCGGAATTTTTTTTTTTTTCGATTAATATACAGATGAAGTGCGGGAAATGTTACTAGTCCCATCATTACAATCATAATACCGAACAGTGTTTTGATTTCATGAAAGTTATGACTCATCTATGGAAAAGTACCAATGCTGAATCAGCGGAGGCTGATTTCATATAAATACAGTCACCGACCAGCGGACAGGCAGTTCTCAACTCACCACCAGACAGTTCACATCTAATTTCATATATATAATCAATTGTGCAGTTATTATTATTATTGTTGTATTGTAATTTCTAATAAAACTCTTTTTAAAAAGGCTAGTCAGGGTTCCTGTAACATAACTGGCGCCCGAACAGGGACTGCAAAGGCTCAAGTCTAGTGCGACCATTTGTCTCACCGTGCGACCATTTGTCCCACATTGAAAGAAGACTAGCAGCTCCCACATCAGTGGCTTGTTCGCAGTACTCAACCCACAGGAACCAGGACCATCCTCAGACGACTGAAGAACGGCAAGCTGGCGAGTCAACAACAACGCCTAAAATCTGTAAGTAACTCATCTGTCCTTAAACCTTCTAAATTAATCATTCCTAATTAATCATTAAACCTTCTAAACTATCCAAACGATCCCCGAAATGGCCCAAATAAATTATAAAATCTCCAAAGAAGACTATGACCACATTCCCTACTTCGACGGAAACCCTTCAGAGCTGGCGTTCTTTTGCGAAATTGTGGAAAGTGCTTACGCTACAGTTTGTGCAGAGAATATAGCGGAACGAGACTATAATCATAATATCTTGTTCATAAAAGTAAAAAGTAGATTAGTAGGACCTGCTAGAAACGTACTCCTTTCTAATAACGTAGACCACTTACTAAATTTATTAAAATACTTAAGAGAAAGTTTTGCCGACTCGAGGTCTTACGAGATATTAAAAGATGAAATTTTCCAAACGAAAATGCATGCTAGAGAGTCTCCCATTGACTTCGTCAATAGGATACAGGAGCTGCGCAATTTGGTTTATATTAGACTTAAACTGGACAGACTCACAGCAGACACACTAAAACAAATAATAACAAGAGTAGACAAAGAAATAATTTTTCATGTCTACAAATGCTTGCCTCCTACATTAAGCAACCATATCATGATATTCGACCCCAACACTCTAGACAAAGTGCGGAGCATAATTTATAACAAATGTTCTTTTATTGTGGCTAATTTAAATTCCTCCTACGGCCCTAAAAAGCCTAACCAACCCTTCAGAAAAGCAAATCCTTACAACCTGCCCCAACAGCCTTACAGATAGCAATACTCTCACAGACCAAGCCCACAACATTTTGTACCAAGCGTCCCCAGGGTTCAAGCCCCTAGCTACCAGTACAAACCAATTGAATATAATCCCAAACCTATAGAACCTACTCCTCAGACCTCTCGTTACCAGTCCCAACCGCAACGACCGAACGTTGGACAATCCTACCATCCTAATCATCCAAACAATCCTGAACACCCCTTTAATCGACCCAGACTACCTCCTGGCTACTTTTCTCAGAACACAGTATCTATGCGTACGGCCGGCAGACCCCGGTTTAAAGATTACATTTCACCGCATGAACTGACTCACTGCCAACAGGACCAGCCATCGGAAAATTATTCGGAATCTGACAACTCATATAACGACAGAATTACCCGCTTAGAAAAATCCCTCGAAAAAGTAACAGAAAAGTTCGATCATTTTTTAGACGTTGGCCACGGGAGCCAAGAAGGCCCCCCGAATACAATCTAAACCTAGTAGACAAGTCTCTCCCACACTTCAAGGACAGATACGGACTGAAATGGCTCATTGACACCGGATCCGCGGAAAACTATATAAATCCTAACGTTGTCCCGACTGACATCACACTATCTAATGACCCATTCATAATAACCACACCCTATGGGAAAAAGAATGGAGAACAATCTTGCACCTTTAACATTCAAGACACATTCCACGTCGACTTAGACACTAAATTCCATGTATTCCCCTTCTCTGACAAATACGACATACTACTAGGACACAAAACTATGCAGGCACTAGGAATGAGCATAGATCTAAATAAGAATATCCTTTCCTACCCTCAGGGTATAATCCCTTTAAAATTTACGCTTGAAATCCCTGAAACCAATTCGGACATAGTAAATCTGGAACAGGGAATTAATCTTATAGAGTTACCAGTAAAAAATAAGGAATTAAAATATGGACTAATTAAGGAGAATATAAAATTAAATGATAAGGTCACGGTAAAAGAAGGCCTTTATAACATTAGTAATAATAAAATTCTATGCGAAGTCGAATCCAAAGAAGTAATGGCCATTTGCCCCGAACCGATGGATGTTGACGAACCGCAAGAAATTTGTACAGACATCCCCGACATAGTAATGACCAATTGTCCCGAAATGTCCGGTGATCCTGTCTTAAACGAAATAAAAAAGGAAATCCCTACTTTAATTAGAACTAGCCACATAAACAAAGAAGAAAAGGGAAAAATAACTAAATTACTTCAAGAATATCCCCAAATAATAAAAAGAGAAAATGATCGCCTAAGTTCTACCAATCTCTTAAAACACAAAATAAGAACCACCGACGAAAACCCGGTATACACCCGAAATATAGATACCCGGAAGTCTACCGGAAAGACGTACAAGTCGAAATTGACAAACTACTAGAGAACAAAATTATACAGCACTCGAACTCCCCCTACAACAGCCCAATTTGGGTAGTACCAAAGAAACCAGACGCCTCCGGTAAAAAGAAAATAAGAATGGTCATAGACTACCGCAAACTCAACAACAAGACAATCGAAGACAAATTCCCCCTTCCTAACATTGAGGACTTATTCGGCAAAATAGGACGCGCGACTTACTTTTCGGCCATTGACTTAGCTTCGGGATTCCATCAGATTGAAATGGACCCCGAATCAATCCCCAAGACAGCGTTCTCTACAGAAGACGGACATTACGAGTTCTTACGCCTACCCTTCGGACTTAAGAATGCACCCCCCACTTTTCAGAGGGCCATGAATTCCATTTTTTCTAGGATCCCCAACGTACTGGGGTACATGGACGACATTATAATTTTCTCCGACAATCTGGACGAACACGTAAAACACCTTAAGACGGTTTTTGAGAAACTAAAACAACATAACTTAAAGATACAGCTGGACAAAACTGAGTTCTGCAATAGAGAACTACTCTTCCTAGGACACATTATATCAGACAAAGGAATACAACCAAACCCGGCAAAATTAGAAGCCATCGCAAAATTCCCTCTCCCTAAAACAGAAAAACAAATCAAACAGTTTTTAGGACTAACTGGCTACTACCGTAAGATGATAAAAAATTACGCTAAAATAGCTAGACCACTGACTCTCGCACTCAGGAAAAACAGAACCTTAGTGATTGACGACGACTACAAAAAAGCTTTTGAAACCCTCAAATCCCTTCTACAGAACAGCCCTATCTTACGACTACCGGACTTCGAAAAACCTTTTATCCTTACAACAGACGCCTCCAATTATGCTATAGGAGCAGTCCTATCCCAGAACATAGACGGAAAAGACCTCCCTATTTCCTTTGCCTCTCGCACACTAAATAGACAGGAGGAAAACTATTCCACTATAGAAAAAGAACTACTGGCCATAGTTTGGGCCTGCAAACACTTTAGACCATACATCTACGGACGTAAATTTACTATACAGACTGACCATAAACCATTACAATGGCTACACAACCTAAAAGAACCAAATTCTAAGCTCATACGATGGAAACTACAACTAGCAGACTTTGACTTCGACGTCAAGTACGTACAGGGAAAGACTAACGTAGTAGCAGACGCACTATCACGAAACCAACCAGAGGAACAACACCTTAACGCCTTAGAAACCACCTCTCCAAATCCAGAAGAAGTCCTAACTGAATTCCTCTCTGCCCCTTCACCTGAAAATAGCGACGACATCCTAGAAGACCTAGCCAGAACCCTTAACATTACCGCTGAAGACGACAACGAAGACACTACCGCCGAAAACGAAAACATTAACGCCGAAGACGACAATGAAAGCCTACAAACCCAACACTCCCAAGAATCCTCTAACAGCCAAATTAAAATAATTGACGACAAAACCCGCTGCATTAACGTGGAAAAATTCCAAATTATCCTAACCCGAGGCAACCCCGAGACGAAAATTCCGATCAATAGACCTTTCAATAAAACTCGGTACAATTGGTACACCAGGTACCCATACTCTAACGACATAGACGAATACTGCCTAGAATACTTACAACCAAATCATACGTACGGCGTCCTGTGTTCCCCTCCTATCGAGAACTCCATTGACGAACAGATATACGACCAAATCTTTGCCCACCTGTCTGACATAATAAAAGACAAATTTCCAACAGTCAAAATCAAACGGTACTATACCAAAAGACTAGACATAACCGACCCCTCTGAACAAGAAGAAACCATTCAAAATTATCACATTGGCAAAACTGCACACCGTGGCATACATGAAGTATACAGAGCTCTAACTAAACGTAACTACTGGCCAAAAATGCTAGAACACGTAACAAAAGTAATTAACAATTGTTCCCTGTGCAAGGAAGTCAAATACGAACGCAAACCAATTAGACAAGTTTACGAACTTACACCTACACCCTCTAAACCATTCGAAAAACTCCAAGGAGACATACTACACTACGACGGAAAGCAAATTTTCACTATGATAGACTGTTTTTCAAGAAAACTGTATGGTTATCTAATCAAAACGGCATCCGCAAACGAAATTATTCACTAGAAAACTACCTCAGCATATTCCCGTGCCCCAAAACGATTCAATTTGACAATGGTACGGAATTTAAAAATGGACTGGTAGAGAATTTCTTAAAATACAATAACATAGAAACACACTTCACGACCCCTAACCACTCAGACTCCAACGGACTGATAAACCGAGCACACTCAACCCTCATAGAAATTATGAACATAGTAAACAGACAAAAGAACTGCCCCATATACAAAACTCTAAGACTAGCTTTAATAGCGTACAACAACTCTATAAACTCTAACTTGACTATGACACCTAATGAAATTACTTTCGGGATACAGCCCAATACATACGCAGAAGACCTAATTCTAGAACAACGAGTCAAAGAATATCATGACGACAAAGAGTTAATAGCTCGCGTAATAAAAGAAAAAATTGATAAAGAGAAAGAGACCCGTACAAACTAACTAAACAAAACTAGGGAAAAAATCGAAATACCAGAGGGAGAAATATTTATTAGGGATAAGCAATACGGAAAAGCTAAACCCAAATTCAAAAGCGGAAATTATTCTAGGGAAACTAAATTAGCTACAGTACAAAAGAAATCTTTTAAAGTGCATCCTAATCTACTAAAAAGACCAAGGAAGTTCACACAACAAATTATCTCTGTTACAGACGCAGATAAAAACGATGACTCACACATTCCTACTGCCGATAACGATACTGCTGACGGCGGGGAATGTAGCCAACGGCCTCCAGATAACCAACCTCATGCAGGGACTTGGGGTTTTGCCCATCGCACTTAATTCAGCTTACGTCATAGACAGATACTACACTTTCATTCATATCGCGGACATACAACTACTTGACGTAGAACTAGATAAGACTCTTAACGTGATTAGCACTACATATCATCTCAACAAAACAAACCAGATAAAGTCGCTCTTTAAATATTATTACTACCTTCGAAATAAGTTAGATCATTTAACTCTCAACAAATCCAGACCTAAACGTGGACTCATTAACGGCCTAGGTAAAGCCATATCCTGGCTAACCGGAAACATGGACAGTGACGACAAAGAAAGGTACGACAAAATTATAAACACAATCGAACGTAACAGTTTTCACCTCCAAGACAACCAAAAAAATCAGATGGCAATAAACAAAAAAGTAATCGACGAATTCAACCATGACATTCAGATTATACGCAATAACAACGAAAAAATGACCACCTTCTTCTCCAACCCTATAGTAAACCAAATTGAACTAAACCAACAATTTAATTCTATCTTCTTCAACCTGGTCCTTATCGCCAACAAAATTGACGACATCGAAAACTCTCTGGAATTCTGTAGACTAAACACAATACATTCCAGCATCTTTCTTCTCAGAGATCTCGAGTCACTGCGAAAATCTCATAATGTAACATTCCTAACCCCGGACATAGAAGCACTTTGGCAATTGAGCAAGGTACACTGCTCGATAAAGAAATGGAACATCTTCTACTTTATCAACGTTCCACTAAAAACCTCTCCTCTTGAAACGTATTTCCTTCTGTCCTATCCTATAGAAAGGAACAATTCATGTCCACCATTCACCTCCTGACAATTCATGTCCACCCACCTTTGATCCTAAAAAACCAAGATGAGTTATTTACAGCTACCTGTGAAGAAATCAACAGCGCTAGGTACTGCCACAACAAAACCAGCATCCAAAACGACTGCATTCGTCAGATCATCACCAACATCGACCTAGTAGCATGCAAGACAGTATATACATCAAGTGCACCATTCATCAAATACATCCCTTTTATTGACTACTTCCTAACTTTCAGAACTAAGAGAATAGTAGTGAACAAAGGCAACCGCAACAATACCAGGTTCCTCACTAATACTAGCCTGCTAAAGCTGACCAAAGACGAGACCATACTAGACAGCAGAGCCATCCACATATACAAGGACTCCAAGGGTATATTAACTACTGCCCCTGTGTACACGCACACCAACCTGAACATACCATTCGAAGACTTGCATCAAATTAACCTCAGAATGGAACCACTGGAACACCTGGAAGAGATACCCAGGAGTTCAGCGACTATTTACTACTCCCTCATAACGACGATAGCCCTCCTATTATTATCATTATGTTTCTTTTATATCTACTGTGTCTGTAGAAGGAACCCAAACCCACAGCAAGGTGGAACCCAGCCGCAAATCATGCCTCTACAGCCAGCACCAGCCACAGTCTACCCCGGACTCTCATGCCATTTGTCGCAGGAGCTCCAAACTTAAGGAGGGAGGAGTTATGACTCATCTATGGAAAAGTACCAATGCTGAATCAACAGAGGCTGATTTCATATAAATACAGCCACCGACCAGCGGACAGGCAGTTCTCAACTCACCACCAGACAGTTCACATCTAATTTCATATATATAATCAATTGTGCAGTTATTATTATTAAAACTCTTTTTAAAAAGGCTAGTCAGGGTTCCTGTAACATAACTTGAATGTGTCTGTATTGGGTCCAGTTTTAATGTATTTTCGATTGTAAGGGAATCAAGGGAATATTTGAAATTCACTACTTTCATTATCAGTTAAATGTATTAAAATGGTGCTGAAAGTATTCTTCAAACTTGGGGGTCGTCATTGTAATGGGTCGCCAAAGTGACGTTACTGTAAAGTCCGAAACAGTGATCAGTGCCATTAGTTATTTGATTACCTGATAGTCCAGGAATATTTGTAACATCCCGATTAAAAATAACACTGGAGTCATCTTCTTCAGAAGAACTTTTACAGCTTCCTCCGAAGATGGTTCAAAATCAAAGTCTAAAAATGAGTCATCACTGCTGAATGTCACTATTAGTGTCACTGCTGGTTTTCGTTCTGACAACTCTACTAAGATTTTGTCGGGAGATGTCATTTTTTTTTTGTGAAGCAAAAAAAATATTTATGAAAATAATTTCGCAAAACAAAAAAATAATAAAACTAAAACACAATTTAGTTATTTGTTAAATCTAGGACGCAAATACAAATATGTACTAAGGAAAGTTAAAATAAAGAACCAACCCCCAACTCTCCTTTTTTTTTTCCAAAAATAAACATAAATAATTAAAAACAAGCTAAAAAAAAAAAAATGCCCCTAAAATTAAACCGGCCTGCTCATTTCCAATATTAAAATTCCTTCCCCCACTCCTTCTCTCCATTAAATGGTCGTCGGGCATTTCAAAATATTTTTGTTCTTGTTTTCCTATTGACACACAACTCCATTATTCTCTTTCTTTTATTTATAGCATTTTCATTATTATCCTTTTTCTATTCTCTCTTTATCTACATTGCTTTTCCAAATCATATTTTGTTATTCCTTTATTTTTGTATCATTTATTTATATTATTTTCTTCATTTTATTTTACTTTCATGTAATAATACACATTTTTTTGTATTTAGATCCCCTGAAGAATATGGACTATGTCCTCCAAAACATCGGTTTTTTTTTTGTATAAAAACGGTCGATAGTCAAACTATAAGCATTACATATTACACCCACAGCCAACCAAATCACCTTTAGTTGAAAAAAAAAAAAGGTTTCGCAAAAGTAAACATGACCGAACAAGATAGTTTTGTTCTGATCTCCGAGGTCAATTGCCGTATGCAAGTATGCCCATGTACGTTACTTGACCTCGAAATCAAGAATACAAATTTAGTCAAATTTGAATTCTACGAGGGCTGCGCTTTATATTTGTGGCCTAAGGATGAAAACACAAGCATTTAAAGACAAAATCGATTTTATTGTTTTTCAAAATATTCCCCATGAAGATGAATACACTTTTGCATGCGTTGGAACCAATTTTCAAAGCAC
>JAAEAF010003107.1:0-113596 GCA_011037195.1 Triatoma infestans | reverse complement strand
ATACTAGATTTGTACGTATTGCGTCATACCGTGCAACATGACATGTCTCTACATGTTCGTATCATCTTACCTCTTACTCTTGTTAAAATATCGAAAAAAAAATACTTGATTTGTACAAACTTGCAACAGAAAGTATCTAAACATGACGTCACACCACTGCTGACTTAATTGTATTATACTGAGCATGTTAAAGCCTGTCTATTTCATATTCTCGCCAAAACTTGGACATATACTAGATTTGTACGTATTGCGTCATACCGTGCAACATGACATGTCTCTACATGTTCGTATCAACTTACCTCTTACTCTTGTTAAAATATCGAAAAAAAAATACTTGATTTGTACAAACTTGCAACAGAAAGTATCTAAACATGACGTCACACCACTGCTGACTTAATTGTATTATACTGAGCCTGTCTATTTCATATTCTCGCCAAAACTTGGACATATACTAGATTTGTACGTATTGCGTCATACCGTGCAACATGACATGTCTCTACATGTTCATTTTATTTATTTCTTACTCTTGCTAAAACATCGAAAAAAAAATAAAATACTAGATTTGTACGTATTGCGTCATACCGTGCAACATGACATGTCTCAACATGTTCATTTTAATTTATTTCTTACTCTTGCTAAAACATCGAAAAAAATAAAATACTAGATTTGTACGTATTGTGTCATAACGTGCCACATGACATGTCTCAACATGTTCATTTTAATTTATTTCTTACTCTTGCTAAAACATCGAAAAAATAAAATACTAGATTTGTACGTATTGCGTCATACCGTACAACATGACATGTCTCAACATGTTCATTTTAATTTATTTCTTACTCTTGCTAAAACATCGAACAAAATGATTTGTACAAACGTGCAACAGGAAATGTCTCAACATATTCATTTATTAAAGTGGACTTTAAACTTGTTCAGTATATATATAACATTTTGCCCATTCTACCGTGCGCAACAAAAAAAAAAAATATTTCACCGTATTGATTTATTAAATTGGACTTTGAGCTTGTCCAGTATGAATAACATTTTGCAAGTTCCACCGTGCGCGTTTCACTCAACACACAGGGTAGGTGACGTCATTCTCATCAGACATCGCTCAACATGTTCGTATCAACTTACCTCTTACTCTTGTTAAAATATGGGAAAATAAATAGTGAGTCATACTTGAGTTATTGTATTATTTATTTAATGTATTACATACATTATGTACAGTTTTACATATGAAGTAATTATACTTAATCTAGGAATAAAAGACATTTTGCAACAGGACATGTCCTTAACTTGTTCATATCAATATTCTTCTTACAATTGTCTAAACCTGGAGAAATATTAGATTTGTACCTTTTTTAGTTCGGCATTATGCCTTAAGCCTCTTCACCGCGTCAAGGTAAAGGTACATCGAAAAGGTTTTTTTTATATTTTTTTTTATTTAATAGTTACAAATACAATGAAATTGAAACAGAAAAATGAAGTAATCTTTAATGACAAACTAAAAGAATTTTCTCAAAATAAATAAAAGAACTTTCCACAATATTATAAAAAAAAATGTTCACACATGCCATTCAAAGTTTGGAGGTGTTTCCACCACGCCAGTGACTTCATTTAGGGTTTAGGGGTGTTTCCACCACGCCATTGACCCAACATTCAAAACACAGTTTAAATGAAACGTAAGTCATGTCGTCTTCCCTTCATACCCAAGTAAACTAATGAAACAAATTCTGTATCATCGTTATTGTAGCGGTCGATAAACTCCAATGACAATTCAAATCGCTGCGGTAAAAATATTTTCAGCTCATCGCCATCACTCTTCGCCAAACAAGCTACAGTTCTATCTCCATACTTGGTTTTAACCCTTTCAAGTTGGACAATAATGTATGGCTCACCAACAACAAGTTCTGTCACAGGACAAAAGGTCCGTTTCTCATTTAGCTCACTCAACACTTTTTGGAATTCCATCTTAAGATGTGCACAACACAAGTTATAATAATGAACTAATGAAGAGCAGTAGAGCTTTGCCTTTATATAGATATTCTCCCCACCCTATGACGTCACTTTAACTAGCCAATAGAATTGAGAGTTGTATCCCCTCCCTGCCCAAATCATAGGGTATACCATTGCAACGGATATGAAGGTTTTGAGCTCTTAAAAGCGAAAGTAATCTAAAATCGATTAACCGGGAGTTTTGATTTACTGTATGTTCGCGATTTTCTCGAAAATAGCTCCGAAGATTTTTGTTAAAAGTTCGTATACTGTTGAAACAGATAAATGCCTCTGTCACTTTTATTTAAAACATTTTGTCGAGGATAATTGATTTGTTTTGGGTGTCCCTGGAGGTTACTACAATGTTAGGTTTCCCTCTAAAGTGCTACTTCAATGTGATGTATAATGTTACCACCTACATAATAATTAGGTCCTTTAGATATTGCTATAATTCGGAATTTGAAGAAAATCTATTAACCGAATTTGTAACTTTAAAGGATATGTATCTCAGTTATTTTAAATTTCTCGAGATCGACTATATCAATTTTCTTTAAACTTGAAATACTAATTACTAGTACCAAGTTTATCACTAGTATCACTAGTTAATTTACTAGTATCACTTTATTAAAAACATTTTTCAAAAATAATTGCTTTTATGTTGTCTTGTGGTGTACTGGACCTGTCAGTAAGTCAGTTAGTTTGAGTTTAAACTGGCGCTACAGGCTGTGTTGGCTGGGACAGAGGGCGCTTATGTAACCTTTAACACCTTTTTTTTACGGCATGCCCATAAAATTGTCGACCGTCCAAATGCACAAGTTCAGTGCGCCTTTGTTGTTCATACGAGCCTGTGTATGTAATACTTTTTTTTTATTTTATTGCGACGAGTTTTTACAATAACCTCCATAAGAAGTTTTGTTTCTTGTAACTTTAATTGTCAGCCACTGATGCTGCCGATTGTGGTAAACATATTGCGGCGTGTCAAAAATAATTTGATTAGTTACAACGATGGAATTAATGAAAATGTTGCAAAGATAATTTGGTAGAATTATACAAGATTTTTTGTTGCTCTCTTATCTACGCGTCGTTTGCGTCAGGGTAATTTTGACGAAACATCCTATTCTAAAATAAAATTTGCAAAGAACTTCTATAGAAAACGGCTTATTGTTCTCACACAGGCAGCAATTATAATCCTGATTTATCTTTAATGGGCACGACATCTGATCGGTATTTAGATCTACAGCTCACCTGTAAAAATAGACTTTTTTAAAAATAATTTAATAACCTAAGGGCGTCAACTTCTATGGTTATTGGCGCCCGGACCCTTCACAATGCACTACAGACCTCGCTACATACTGCACTGTTCATCACCGAACAGTTTCAATGGTGATGTAGAAAATTTAAGGACAGCAATGCTGGACTCGAACCCGAGACATCCAAGCGGACCTATTGCGCTAACCACTGAGCTAAACCCTCCCCCTCCCCTAAAAAAAGACCAGTTTTTGCGTACCATTTTTTTTTTGAAGGCGCCCGATGCACTGCGACCTTTACGATCTATTGTTCTATGTACCATGTTGCGTCAGCTTAATATTTTAAACATATAAAAGTGGCCCTCAGGCTCTATCTAAAATAATTTATTTCTTGAAAAAGTTTCAGATAAAAGTGATAGGCTATGTTTAAATAGAATGTGAAAAGTTGCACTTCCAAAATCGATTTTAGATTTCGTTTCCCTTTTTAAAGCTCAAAACCTTCGTATCAGATGCGATGGTCGTACTAAAGGAAATTCGCTTTGGTTGGCACGATTGAGCTAATTGCGATTTTCCGTTTTCGAGATGATTTGTTCTCTCTCTCTCTCGCACTCTCACACACATAAACACACATACGTACACACATACACACAAGTCAAATAAAAGTTTATATTTGTGCAGTTAACATACAAAGATATACGAAAATTGTTGGAGCAATATTCAAGAAATTTCTAAATAACTCAAACACCAATTCTTTCGAGACGCACTTTTCACCTCTCTTCAAATTTGAAATTCTAGCAATGCAATTAATCCATTATATAGTACATACAGGTAGCTGAACTACATGTTCCATTGAAATTAAGCATGAAAACAAAGCTTAACGTTGCTCTTCTCCAGGAACGTTTCAGAAATCATTTTCCCTTTTAAAATGTTTCAAATAAAAAACTCAAAGTGTTTTTATGTTTGTAGTTACTGTTCGAAGTTTAAAGAAAACCATTTGGAACCACTTTCAAGAACAATTTAGCGAAGTCTCCTTTCCGATGGGTAGATTTTGAGTGTACCATCAGATAAATAGTAGTACCTAAACAGAATATAAAAAAAAGTAAAAATTTTGCTGATGTATTTTCCATTTTTGAGTTATTTTATTCACAAACCAAGACTATTGGCTAAAACATTTTTTTCACTCAGGGGATCACAAAACATGTATTATCAAATTAAAAAAATTGTCATGATTGCAATATTTTCTTTAAGAGAAAGTAACAAGGGACCCATTCCTTAGGCCGTCTAACTTTTAGATATATGTAGTAGGATCTGAAGAGAAGGATCTAAAGCAGGAAGGGAGACACAAAATTGAGAATCTCACTCGCTACTTAGGTCAGACTAGAGTGGGAAACTCGGCATATATACATCTGCGCTATCCTTACAAAACAGTCTTTAGAACAGTTTATACAGCAGTTACTACGCGTCAGCAACCAACTACTACCCTTCTCTTTATTCATTCTAAATCTCTCGCTACCTAATTTCTATTTAAAGTCCTGGCAATTTTGTGTCTCTATTGTACTATATAGTGTTCAGAATTACTCCAGTTTATTTCATCTCGTAAACCCAATTCTCTCCTTCTCATACCCATTATATTTATTAAATTTCTCAATTGTAATATGAACCAGTTTCTATCTATGTCAATATAAATAGTTCGAATAGAGAACGTAATGTCAGTCGTAAGACATTAAATTTGAAATATTTTCTTTAATATTGAGCGTTAAGAAGAATGTAAAGTCTTGACATTCATTTTATATTAAGTACTATATTATATTACGATTATAATAACGTGATCTGACAAATTGAATAAGGTCGGTTTGTAGTAAATATTTGTGGTAAAAAATTGTAGCATTATATCAGCGCTGTTATTATTAGAATCTGATGGAAAAAAAGGGACCGCCAGGTTTGGCAATTTTAAAAACATCTGGCGTGGGTCACGATCAGATCACTTCTCTTACTACAATCTTATAGTTCTATTTTATTGAAACTTCGAATTTTAACTAAATATTTAGTTGCCTTTAATATCAATAAGAAATAGCCGGGAAAACAGACATTATAATGATTGGCACTTTAGAGCAGAGTTTCTCAAAATGAAAGGAACTTATGAGATGTAGGTTGTGGAGGCCCGCCAACAATTAAACAAATGAATAATGAAGTTATGATTATAATGAAGTTAAAATTAAGTTATGATAAAAAATGAAGTTAAAATTAAGTTATGATAAAAAATGAAGTTTTAGATTTCAGGCCTATTAAGAATTAATATGTACTTCATATATTGCATTTTAAAATCACAATTCAAGAAATAATCCAATTTTACTCCATAAACCGATTTTGTTATGCAACACTCTGCAAGCACATTCCTCTAACTAAATATTTGAGTTAAGGGCTTCCCAACAAGTTCTTCTTGCAGTATGATGTCAAATATCTCATTTCACAATATGCCGATTGCAGCACAATCGAAAAAGAGTTGAAAGGCCGTTTCCTCCTCTTCCTGACACAATCTGCACAAAGGCTTCGAGTTGTTTAACTCCATCTTATGTAGATGTTTTTTGAACCTACCGTGCCTTGTATCAGGCCCGCTATCACACAAATCTGATTTTTGCCTAGTCCTTGGTCTCAGTGGTGCTTGTCCTACATATTATTGCCATAACCTCCTTACTGTGTTTTGTCTAGGACTTGGAATCCAGTACCGGCTGAGCTTCCTCTAAATCGATTCCGCACCGTCTTTTTGGCTATCCCCAGAACAGGTTCTGGCTCACAGAACGGAGTATTTGTTCCGTTCCTGGCCAGTTGGTTGGCTGTCTCGTGTCTGCCTTCTATCGCCATATATCCCGGCGCCCGTACCAGCTTCACTTTATTGCGCCGGGAAAGTAGCTCTAGAGAGTCCCAGCATTCCTGACCAAGGAAGAGATGGTACTGAAAGCCTACCAGCAGTAGGAGAAGGTAATTGGTAATTTGTGATATTCAATTATTATACCTACCATATTATACGTGCACATATTTGCCTCTTTTAGGGATGTCCTATCGTTTATCTAGAAGCCGGCAGAAAAACTTTAAATGGTGATTTCAATTTCGTATTGAAATTGTTGTTCGGGCATCCAAAGATCAGTTTGACATATATAAGCATAAATGAGGTAAAACATTAATACTATTAAAGCTGGAATAAGAGTTGGCTGCACCATATAAACGATAGTTGAATGGACTGCTGTATGGGGAATGGATAACAACTGCCTAGTGAGATTTTAATTAAAACTACTAATAATCTGCAAGCAGAATTTGAATTATGGTCTCACAATAGCTAAATTTCAACATGAATAATAACATGAATATTTACATTTTTACCATCTGATCTAAGTTATATGATAGAAAATTTCAATCTAAATTCTCTGCAAATTATTTTCAAAATTCAGCTTAGAATAACTAAAATCTAAATTACAAGCCTTGGGCATTTAATGATGACATGTTCTGCTCGTTGGTGTAACATGAACTCAATTTGAAAGTACTTATCAATTTGCTCTGCGTTAACTGAAATCCGAGTTTGCTTTTTACAAATTTTTCCCCCTTTAATGAATCATTAGTTTATTCAATGGTTACAGATAGAAAGGTAGTTTATCATTATTTAACAGACCCGTTTTATATTATAGGCAGTTGTAATTAATGAATTCAATTATTAATTTCTTACTATCTCTTACGTAAGAGGAAATATCAAATTACGAGAAAATACGGCGATCTTGCCAAACGTTTATATTTGAGTTTTTATTGGAAATGCACGTTTTTTAAAGTACCGTGAGACGCAGGAAGCTCAAACTTGTTATTTCGTTTTGGTATATCTTTACCGTATCTGACAGGAAGTTTTTGGACAAAATCCATCAACCGGAAAGCGCGACATTACTGAATGATTTGTTTTTTGTTCAGTTAGTCGCGTATTTCTCAAAAATCTATCCAACGGTTTTATTTAAATCTTTAATTACTGGGATGAAGTTTTATTTGAAACATCTTTGCCTGGAAAATTTATTTTTGTGACGTTGGGGTGGGGGTGGGGGTCTCAAAGAATAAGATCTCCTTCTGAAATGTTACTTTAGTAGAATATATTATTCTTCCTCTGATATAATAATAAAATTTGAATGTTTCAAAATTTCCTCCAAAACGGCTCTAATAATTTTCTTTAACCTCCTAAAATACATTTATTTATTTATTATAAAATTATAGCTAATATACAACTTAAATCCTTTAACTATTTGTCCATAGAAAATTCACAAATAAAGTGAAATTAAAATTCTCTGTCATGACGAAAACATTATAAAGTAGCTTAATAAATTAAGCTAAATAATTCAAAATATGACTGTACTATGGAGATTCATTAAATATTTATAAATTGAATATTCAACTAACTTTTACACAAATTTACAAAACCACTACAATATGTAACACAATATAAAGTGTAATCCCTTAATGCATTAATATTACAATAGTTATTTGGGCAAAAATGTTTATATAATGACCAATATTCTCTTTCTTACTCCTGTTAAGAGGGAAGTATTGCGATGTGTCAAATTTTCGAAATCGAGTTTTCACCGGAAATATCTACATGTTTTAAAGTCCCCTGAATACGAAGAAAGTGTTCTTAGCGATGGTCGGTGTGTGTTTTTGCGTGTGAACAAAACATCTCAAAAAATGTAAAGTCGCAGGAAGCTTAAACTTGGTATTCCGTTTAGTTCCCCCCCCACCACCACCACCACCACCACAAAGGTTTCGATCAAAATTCTTCAACCGTAAGTACAACTTTAATAAATGATTTTTTTTTTTTTTCACTTTGTCGCAATGTTTTTCCAAACGGCTCCAACAATACCTACCGCTCTTATTTGAAACACCTTTGGAGTCATCTATCCAATTACTTTTATTACCAAGTTGTTTTCTCAAATTCCTAAAATAAATTAGAATTTGTAATGGTATCTTCAATAAGTTTTTCAATTAAAAGCTTACTGTTTACTTATATGGAACCTCACTAATTTATAGATGAATTCAATTTTTTGCCTTGCAGTTTTTCGATTTCTCTTTTATGTATCAAGTCTTGTGTGTTTTCTGACAGTTTTCTATTTTCCTCTGATTTTTACATTTTATTGCAAACTCCTTTTTTAATATGTTCAATTTTATTGTATTGTTCTTGTAAACTTTAATATAACTCTACATTCCAAATAGGTTTACGCCTCAGCTTAATAATGTTGTTTAGTTTATTTTTCAGCAATCAATGGCTAGTTTGGGAATTAAAATTATTCTGGCAGATACATTTTTTTTTTTATCAAGTTTTTGTTTTTGTCCGCCTAACAAGGAGGCCATACTAAACGAAAAATATCCAGTTCTCCTACGATATTTTTTCTCGGATCATCTTCTAACTTCACATATCCCCAAAACTGTTAATATCAGTTTCACTAGTGACATTCTCTATTTCTAATAACCTGTCTTCAGATTTTAAGAGTTAGCTGTATTTCAAGTATATTGTATTCTTTCAGACTACCTGGTATATCCTGAGAATCAATACATTACCTTCCACCTTCACTATTGGCCATGAAGCAACTAAACTTTCAATAAAACCTCAAAGTTTGAAGAAAATTTGTCAATTACAATATTTGCATTTCAAGTTAAGTAGAGTCAGTGTATCAAATCAGATATTTTTGTCTTCTCCTTTAATATTCGTCTGAAGTGTGAACCTACTTCTTAGACATGACGTCAGATCTGCTGCTAGAACTATCCCTACCCTAATCTGACGTCATGAATATCGACCCAGTTGTGTTCTGGAAGTGGAAGGGCTGGCAGGCCATTGAGATGGTATTCATTCAAGAAAAGCAACAGAGTGTATCCTCTCGTCCGCTAACCAACCAAACAACAAGGGGAATACGTTTTACCACTTGCGGCTTTTAAAATAAAAAATGACAACCAGGCAATCTTGTTTGCATAAATTTTACTAACAATTAGTTCTCTATTGTTTAATAACATATTATTAAATACAATTATAACTATATAATTTACATTTTCAGGCGATCGAACGCTGCAGTAGATTTTAATTTACAATTTAATTCTTCACAGTTTTATCAATGAACTCTAATTGTGTTGTACTTTTCTTTTCATAATTGAATTTTACCGGAAATACATAATCAAGGTCTATGTAATAAAACAATCTTATATTATAATAGCGATTATTAAAGTTACAATAAAAAGTCCAAATAAAAGTGTCAATTGGAATTAAGGAAAGTAAGTGTGAATATTTCTTCAACGAATTATTATTGTTGTATTATTAGTTAGTGTGAAACCTCTACACTGTTATAAAATGGTCAACGGTGGTACAACCTTGGTATTATTGATAAATCTCTCTGTATGCCGCAACATTACCAGTGGAGAATGAGAGAGTGGGGAGTATTTTGAATAATGTCCACTCTTTGATCCCAGAGTTCCCTTTGATCCCACATACCAGATCTACACCTCCCACTACTTGTAAGCAATATAATCGGGAGATCTGTTTTCAACTTTAACATTTTCAAAGTTTTATCTGTCAGAATTTACTTAGGTTTCTTTTTGCTTTTGTTCTGTTTTGTTATAAGATTTCTTTTTTTTTTTATTTCTATTTTTTGGATAAAATTAGTTTAGAAACTAAAAACATGGAAGGATAATTTTATTGCGAACTATTGTATCAATATTTGAGGCCTATTTAAACCAATTTTTATTTCGTTTTGCCGCTAAGAGAGAAAATATAGCGATTTTGTCTAATTTATAAAATTATGTTTTCGTCAGAAATATTATGTTTCAAGATTCTTGGAATATGAGAAAACTCTAGTAGGAGTTTCTCTTACTGCAAATAATAATATTTAATTTGAATTACAATTTGCTTAAAAACTGTCCAAAACGGGCCTGTCATACAAAGGTTGATAGAGATATCATATATTACTTAGTGCAACTAGTATAGGAGCGCCCTTTGTCTCAACTAATAAAGCTTCAAGCAGCAGTTTAAATTATAACCTAATTGGACAGGTCTCCCAGACCATCCTAAAATCAGATTTTCTGGAAATATCTTCCATATAAAAGTTACAAATTCTATCTGCCAAGAATAAAGAAACTGGTTTCTGCCGTTCTAGAAAACTCAAAAACCTCTTCAGTAAAACGGTTGACCGATTTTCTTCAAATTTAGAATTCTATCAATGCTTCTAATCTATAATAATATTTATAGTTGGTAAAACTGTTCCAATTTTAGTGTATGTACCGCCGAAGCGAGAACTTTAAATATAGCAAACGAATACGTGAATACTTTTCCTTGCGAGATCAAGTCCAAATTGAAGTATAGGTGGGTGGATTTTTTGAAACGAGATTATTTTAATCTTATGGCTAAGACAGATTTATTATATTTCCATAGTTTAAACACTGAATACTTATATCCTAATATAAACTCAGCAATTAAAAATGTAGCTGACTCGTTAAATATGATTAAAAAAGGGCCGATTACGCCATATCTTAAAAAGAGTAATCAATGGTTTGATTCTAATTGTCTAACTTTGAAAAGAACAATAGAACAATATCCCAATAGCTAATAAAAAGAACAATATTCCAATAGCTAATAAAAAGAACAATATCCCAATAGCTAATATTATTTGCGATATAGAATGGTATTGATAGATTAGATGTAAATGAACAAGATTCTGCTAGAGCAAAATTTGTTAATATTATCACCAACCATTTACACAAATCCCAAACCCATCAACATTCTACATCACATATCTCGTCCCTAGTGAAAGCCTCAAAATAATTCCTATCCCAGAATCCCAACATCATAATCCTGTCATCCGACAAAACCAAACAAACAGTGGCAATGTACAGACACGAATACGATAAAAAAATTCTTTCTCCAATTTCTGACTCAGATACTTACATCAAACTTCATAAAGATCCGACAAACTCGAATAAAACAACTACTAACAAATAATTACAGTCTTATACAAACAAAAATTAATTGATCTCAATACTAAAATTCGTCTCTCAAATTCCTCACCTACCCCACCAAAAAGCTATGGCTTAGTTAAGACACATAAAAACAATAATCCATTACGACCAACAATTTCATTCATCAATGCACCTACATATAACCTTTCAAATTCCTAACCGACATATTAAAACACATTTCTGATAACAGTTACAATATTAAAGATTCCTTTAAGTTAAAAGAAAAAGTAGATAACATAAAAATCCCCACCAACTATATCCTTATTTCATTAGAAGTTGCTTCCCTGTTTACGAATGTTCCCATTGAAGAAACGATAGAAATTATAAAAAGGAATTTTTATCTTTTAGAGAATAAAACTAATATCCCTCTTTAAAAATGCATATCTCTGTTATCCCATTGCTTTAAATCAGGATATTTTAAATACAATGAACACTTTTACCAACAAATCTTTGGCACAGCCATGGAAGTAGCCTAGGACCTATTCTTGCGGATATCATCATGTCTGAATTAATTCAAAATTCCATTAAAAAACTACCCTTTATAATTCCTTTTTTCTTCAAATATGTTGATGATTGTTTAACCGCTGTCCCTAAAGAACATATCCATACCATCCTGAATACCTTTAATACATACCATCCCCGTTTACAATTTACACACGAAGTAGAAATAGATAATAAAATTAATTTTTTAGACATGACGATTATCCGTGAAGAAAATGGTTCTCTTATTACCAATTGGTTAATGAAATCCATACGTTCTGACAGATTCCTCCATTTCCTCTCCAATCATCCATATAACCAGAAAATCAACTTTGTTAAATCCTTTACCAAACGTGTACTTCATCTTAGCCATCCCAGTTTCCATGATGAGAACAAGTTAAAATTATCTAAGATATTTAAAAATAATGGCTATCCTCTCCATATTATACAAAAATATTATATCAACGATCCACAGATAATGTGTTCAACCTGACTCCCTCTACGCCATGACAGCAAATTCCAATATCCTATATATCTATCCCATACATAGAAGGTCTATCAGAAAAAATAGCTAGAATTTTCAAGAAATATAACCTTTCCATTGCCCACAAAAACTCCAATCCTCTAAAAAAACTCTTTTCTAAACTAAAAGACCCCACACCCACAACTTTATTATCAGATATAATTTATAAAATAAATTGTTTACAATGCCCAGCTACATACATAGGAGAAAATCTCAATATTCAAAAAATAGATTGTACCAACATAAATACGACTGTAAAACTAAAAAACCGACTGACATGACTACAGCACTAACGAAACACTGTATATAATACAAACATGAATGTGACATAGAAAATACCAAAATTCTCTCCATCAACAATAGTAATAAAAAAAGAAATATATTGGAAATGATTCATATTAAAAAAAATAAATTATCTATTAATTTTAGAACAGACACCAAAAACCTATCCCTCAGTTATAACAATCTCCTGGAATTTCCAAAACAACATACAGACTAAGACGGTATCCCATCCGCTCTCCTAGCCCTTTATAAACCTTGACCCATCCAATGTCAGTAACACTTGGTGATGGTATGTCACAGGTTAAACTAGATTAATTACTACTGGAATTGTAACTGAAAATTTTTGTAAGACATTTCCTAAGTTATTTCCATACTTTACTCTTATATATGCCACATATTTTTTAATAATTGTGATTTAGATTATTTAATAGTTGTGATTTAGATTATTTAATAGTTGTGATTTAGTTTAATATTGATCTGTTCTACAACAATAGTTTAAAATAAATTTAAATGTCTATATATATCACTCTTTATTTAGTTTATTTTTATAGTTTATTTAAAAAAAAAAATTTATTCTGAAAATATTTATTTTAAGTTCATATTTTATATTTCTATTTTTTATTGATTTGTATTGAAACCTTTGTACAGACCCTGAAGAAGGCAATAAATTTGCAGAAACGACGGTAGAAATTTAAAAAGAGTTCTTTTGTATGGCCGAACCTCAAAATCCAATTTACAACTTTGAAAAGAACTCTAATTAAAACGTTAAAGCTCTGTAAAAAAGCAAACATTGAAAACGATCTCTTAAATGTATATATCTCCCAGAAAAAACAATCCTATACTTTACTGAAATAGAAGAAAAAAAATTATTATAAAACTAGACTAGATAAAATATATAATATAAGAGTCCCAAAAGATTTTTGGCTTGCTGTCCGTGAAGCTTCTCCTATTAAATTAGAAAAATCGGCAATAGATATACACACATGGAAAACTCACCTTAATAATATCTATCCCCTTGCAAGCACAGCTTATTTGCCTAAAACATATTATAATAATGAATTAGATGAATTGCAGCATGTCTTGAATGCTTGTAAATTAAATAAAACCCCTGGCCGTGATAACGTTCCATATGAGTTTTATAAAAACCTGCCTCTGGCCTGGGAACATTACTTACTAAATATCTTTAATACAGTTATAATTAATAAGAGAACCCCAAGTTCTTGGGCATTAATAAATCTAAAAATGATATATAAAAAAGATTCATTCACGGACCCTACTGATTATAGGGGAATTGCACTCCTAAGTAGTATTCCTGAAATATTTACTTCCATACTCCTCAAAAAATTGAACACTTGGGCGGAGCAGCACTCCATTTCAAGGAACAAGCGGATTTTAGATCTGGTCGAGGCCGTCAAGACAATCTTTTTACACTTTCGGGTATAATTAGTATTAAGCTCCTAAACAACATTTCACTCTTTGGAATATTTGTGGACCTTAAAGCTGCTTTTGACTCGGTCTCTCACTCATTACTACATGAAAACTTTTAAAACTAGGAGTAGGCCCAAAGATCACAAATATTATTTAATCATTATATGACAACGCTAAAATAAGGATCCTAACTGGAATGGGTTCACAGATGATATACAAGTCTCCGCAGAAATTCTTCAAGGAAAACCCCTCTCGCCGTTTTTATTCTATTTATTTATCTCAGATCTGACTAGATTCTTTATAGAGAAAGGCGCCACAGCAATCAATTTATCTCATCATAAAAACTTATTCTTATTATGTTATGCGGACGATATTGTTATCCCTGCTAACTCTGTAATTGATGTAAAAGAAAAGCTATTAATTCTTGAAGAGTACTGTAGACTAAACTCTCTGAAAATTAATACATCGAAAACAAAAATAATCTATTTCTCAAAAAGCACTCGCTGAGACCAGAAAATTCATTCAAGTTTGTGTAAATAATAGGCACTTAATATAGTAACTACACACCCCTACTTAGGTGTACCTTTCAGCTAATTTGGAAAGTTTTTGCAATCTTCTAAATATTTTATATCTAAAGGTAAAATAGCAGCCCATCAGATAAGGCAGATCTTAATAAACTCTAAAGCTAATTCCATCATACCGATCAGAAAACTACTAGATGCCGTTGTAAAGTCATATTTGCTTTATGCGTGTGAGATATGGGTCTACAGACACGCGGACGATTTAGAAACTGTACAGCTACAATTTTTAAAACAAATATTTAATTTGCCGAAACCAACTTCTAATAGTTATCTCCGTTTAGAATGTGCAATATTTCTACTTAAATTAATCAAAGTTAAATCTATGTTATCTTTTTTATTCAAACTTCTCGAGATGCCCTCCAATAGACTGCCCCGTGTCTGTTTTGATACTTTGCTAAACTTAGATTAATCGTTTCATAATAACTGTTACAACTGGGTTTCCCAGCTTAAATCGGAATTGATAGCGATTGGCCACCTCGACACTTTTTTAAGTTGGATTCCTAACAATTAAGAGGTCATTTTCTACCATAGTTGATTGTTTTAAGAATAAATTTTTGAGTGAGGACACTGCTTGGGTACAACTATAATACAGTATATAGAAATCTGAGTACATTTGGTTGTGGTGAATGTCACTTGGAGTCAAAATACAATGTATTTAAGCCTAGAGTTATTATCCAATTACGGCTTGTAAATTTAATTAAAGTAAATATTTTCATTAAAAACATAAATATACATTTGATTCTTCCGTTATTTGTAATCTGTGTAAGCTATTTAAGCCCGATTCGCTTTTTCATTTTATGTTTGAATGCCCCCTCACTAAACCCAATTAGAAATCATCTAAAAGAAAACAAAACTAAATTTGTCCTTTCATACTGATGCATTCGAAAAAGTACTTACAATGGAGTCCTTAGCTCAGGCCAATTTGATATATAACTATTTCTGTGGAGCTACTGCTCTCAGAAGTTTCTTACTGAATGAGTAATCTCTTCTGTCAGTATAAAAATGTAAGCATATTTCCAGTCACAATTATTCCTTTATCTTATTTTATGTCTATATATTAATTTTACATTTCTTAGTAATATTTTTATACCAGCATCTTGATTTAGGCTTGTACTTTTCACTCTATTTCTGCCTTATTTAAAAAGTAATTATTATTATTTTACTGGTTGTCTTTATTAATTTTTATTAGTCTAGTTATATTTAATCGTCAAAATTAATTTGCTTTATTATTACTGGTAAAAATAAAAACAGGAACTGAATATATATACTTTACTGCTTCATAATCTTATGATGTATTTATTTTTTATTCTGATTGATTGCACTAGAATTATTTAGGAAGTTTATACTCTTTAGAGACTCATCCTGAATAGATTATTACTAATTTAATTTTTTTTTTTGTGCCAATCACTTGTTATGAGTTGAAGTATTTAAAAGCAATATATTTTATTTTATTTACTCAAAAATAAGTATTTTATTTTATTTTGTGACTACCTCTTGTTATGAGTTATATTAAAAACAATAAAATTTTGTATTTGTAGTTGGTAAAACCATATATATATAGTACTAAGTAGCACTTTAGAGGAAAGCGCAACGCTAATATTCCCCCACCACCCCCTCCCAAAAAATAAATTTTCTCCGGAAAATGTTTCAAATTAAAGTCACAGATATTTACTTACAGTTATTTTACAGGTTATAAAAGTTACAGCATTGTTCCATTGAGTTGGGGTTATGGTCTCGTCTTCTAATGTGTTATTATAGTTAATTATACCATTCTATCATGAATATAAAACTAATCAGAATTAAATGAGTTTGAAGTCAAGTAGGTTGGTAAGTGCAATTTTACTGAACAGTTTTTTTTTTAAGCTGTCTGCGACTTTTTCCATGAAAGCACCAGTCGATTTCATTAAACTTCAATAATTAACTAAACTCAGAGTGATGGAGAGATCTATCGCTTTTATTAGCAACTTTTTTCTGAGATTTAAGGCAGTTTGGGGCGGATGGGGTGGCTTTATTCGGTTACATATAGGTTCTCCTGTTGATATAACAAAGAAGACAACCAAAAAAATGTTAACAAATTATAATTTGAAGAAAGTTTTTCATTTATTACTAAGTAATTTGCAGTAAGAGAAAATCTCGTTTTTTTTTCTAATCAGCTTTGATTTTCGATATTTTTTCAAATGAAATAAGAAGTAACTAGGTTCCAGTTAAACTCATCCACTTACAATTGCAGAAATTGCCAATTGCTTTGTGTAATGGATTTAGCTCTCGTTTTTTACAGTAATCTGGATTATTAATCCTCTTGTTTTTATCCTCTTTTAATCCGAAAGCATGCTTCTTGGAACATTTGCCTCTACACTTCTATCGTCTCCACTAGCTTGACACAATTTTATTAAAAGCTTTTTTTTATAAGAATAGATTGATTTCTTTTTCCTTTTCGCTTATTTTGTTTAAATCGAATTGTAACTTTTCCAATAGTTCTGTATTATGCTTTCTCAGACTGTAAAGCGAAGACAGGGAGAAATATCTTGTAATAATCACTGAGTTTTCTCCTATTATTAATTATAGTTCAAATTTTGAAAAGTGTAAATTTGGACAATTGCAAAATTATATATTTCACATGTCAAATAAGTAGGAAAAAAAATGTTTTTTAGCGAATTGTATGTACTATGTATGTGTATGTGGGCAAACAAAATATTCCGTTTGGGTATCCGCACATACTTACAATTCATGTAGTATAAGTTCTTTCCAGCGAAATTAGTATTAAGCTTTCTCTAACGTGACACTTCAGATAATATTAAATTCCATTAAATGTCTTGCTGGAAATTCCTACCGGGTATGAAGAAAAATGTTTAACCGGAAATGCGGTAGGTGGCCCATTCACTTTAAACTTACTTAAGAGAGTTCTGAGGCATCTGTGATATTTAGATTTCAAAAGTTATTCGGGTTTCTTTAATGTTATTAACGTTGTTTTCTAGACTACATTGTAATCACTTCAAGTACCCCAAACATCTGTATGTTTATATTAATGCAACTAAGTAAAATCAATTTTATATTTGCATTAACTACAGCAGTAACAGAAAATCTTGTCAATATTTCCTTTTCAGAGTTTTATTTATACTTTTTTAGGCAGAACTAAACAATATTAAATTAAAAAAAAAAATTCACAATCTTCGATTATAAACTTTATAATAAAAAAAGGCAGAAAATAAAAAGAAGGGTAGAAATGGCAGATATGAGAGAAATTCTCATTGAAGAGCTTTGATTAAAATCAATTTTGTCCTAACTATGTCATCCATCATTACGACATGTATCAGAAAGCGATTCTTTGATCTTGCATAGATAGATGAGTAGATAGCATTTTCTTCATTGTGCAAAACCGACAGCATATTTAAGCTCATTTTCCTAGCTTACCATCAATCTGATGTTGTTTATCATTAAAGCTTTTAATAATCTAGTATCAAACTATAGATTATCAACATAAAATTATCAACACGCTAACAACATAAAGAGATAGAACTAAATTATGTCAACCTCACTGATTCGATATTTGCAATTGCATAAACAGATGATAATCTGTATGGATTATTTGATACATTCAGTGCCAGTGCCTGAAAAACTTGGATTTTATCCAGTGCAAACATCCGCATTTTTGGCATATCCTAATATATGAAACTCTGTCGAAACGTTGGCAAAATTGATTCTTTCTTTCTTGATTGATTCTCACAAATTTCTTCATAATTATTTTTATTTTATTCAACTTTTATATATAATATTAATTGGTTATTTAAAATTTTCCCTTTTAGATATTTATAACATTTACATAGTTTTTGAATTATGTATATTTGTTTTTTCTAGAGAGAAGCTGAAGCCTGGCCTCTTTACAACCGGAGATACTAAAAAAGACTGTTTGAACTTGTTTGGAAAACTTATACGAACAAAGAATATAGAATCTTTACAAGAAGAGGATGAAACTTTGGGTAGAAAATCGAGTAAAAATAAACTAAAGGTGAGTATTCTGAATTTTAATGAAAAAACAGAATAATATTGACATAAAACTTGTGCAACTAAACGTTTATCTTGATCTATCTTGTTCAACAACAGTATGTATATCAACTTTCTCGCTCTTATAACAGAACTTCCGCTATTATTATTAGTAATAACAAATTGGAGAAAAATTTAAATTAAATATCCCTATTTTTTTAAAGTTTTCTCTCAAATCATAAAAGTGCCCATAACAAAAAAAAGTAAAAGAAAGAGTAAAATGTTAATTCACGTGTTTTAAATGTTATATTTCGTCCATGTTTTAAATGTTAGTTTCTACGACAGTCATGGTGAATAATGGCACATGCTTACGTCGCGGAAGGAAGGATCATGTTGTAGGACATATAAATCATGTAATTCTACAGGTCCTAGAGGAATGTCGGGAAGAGAGTCTTGGAATATAATTTTAAATCAGCTAGTAAGTCATTCAATTTCGGTCCAAAACAAGAACAACTTAAAAATAAAAAAATCTGATTAATGTGTAAACACTGTTTTATAGTCACGAGATTTTTTTTCATGTAAGTTGCTTCATTTTGTAGTTATCGACCAGTTTTTTCATCTTTACTTTTCACACGTCTCAGAATGTCTTGAACAGTGCATTTCTATATCACAATATTTTTTCACGTGAATGTCCGGAAAATAGGTTTGATAACCATAAAATTAAGTTGGCTTCTTCAGAAAAAGTCTTAGAAGTTTTCCCATCTATCCTGACAGCTAAGGAAGATGGAATCGGAGGTTTTTTTTGGGGGGGGAGCAATGCACTGCGACCTTTCGATCTATTGTGCTATGCGCCTTGGATGCCGCAGGATAATTGCCCACGGCACCCGAACAGGGGTCCCTTGAACATCCGTTCTACAAAACCTCCATCAGGTTGAGATTCCTGAGGAATCCCACTACTCTGACAGGCTCTAGAGAGGGTATATCCCCCTCCTCCACCTGGTAGCTACCCAGGAATCTTCTCTGAGTGGCAGCCTCGCAGTCTGTTAGGAGATGTAATGAAGTTTCCTCCAGCTCCCCATAGAATCTGCATGAGCTGTCACTTTTCAAACCCAGCCTCACCAGGTGTCCTCTAAGTCGGCAATGCCCTCTGAGGAAACCCGTAAGAACGCGGAGCTTGTTCTTACTCAGACCGATGCAGGCCTCAGATCTCCGTTAATTATAATTTCCCAGGCAGATCTTGGCCTGCCACAAACCGGGGAGGGAGTACCAGAGTTAAGATCTCCTCGCCTCCTCCTTCTTCCTAAGTTCCTCCAACAGAAACTGGTCGCTAACCCCACAAAAAGGATACGGCCCTAAAAGCGGGGTCGTAGCAGCTATCTTGGCCAAGGCGTCGGCCATATCATTTCCTTCAATGCCAACATGCCCCGGCAACCTCAAAAGGGTAACTTTATTCCTCCTATCTAGGTTATTGAATTTACCTACGCATTCCCAGACCATTTTAGAGCTGATAACTGATGCACTCAATGGTCTAATGACTGCTTGACTGTCGGAAAGGACTACAATCCCCTGATTCCTATATCCCCTATCGGAGGTTAGTAACTATTACCGACTGTCGAATTCGAATACCAACTTTTGAAAGTTATACGAAGTTTTGTTTAGGAGAAACTGGAGATTTACCGTGTGCAGAAACTTGAAACGCCTCCCTTCTCTTTTCTTCTTGCACCTTTTGTCGGTTGTGTAATCACTAACCATTTAAGGATTCCAAATAATGATAGGTTAAGCTAATTGAGAGCCGGCAAGGCAATAATACAAAGATTTTGACGACATTGATAACTTTAATCTCATTATATTGTCTGAAAAGAAATCCCTTTGACAGCTCCTTTTGACTGCTCTTTTTACAAGCCTGGGATTTTACTGAATTGAAATCAGATTCCACATTCTTTCCTGAACCCTTATTTCAGCACTACTCAACTTATAAAAATCAATTAAAGTAAAGCATATTTTTCAGGCGGGCTTAACGTCCAACTACCAAATTAGGAGTCGTGGATGGGGTGGAGATGGAAGCACAAACTTTACCGTTAACATGTTTTAAACTAACATAAATTGTTATACGCGGGCCTCGAACTGGGGACAACCCAGTTACAGGTCTATGCTCATAACTACTACATCAAACCCGCCCCTTACTGAACTTATAAGAAATGAATAAAGGTCTGCTTTTAGGTTTTCAGTTGGGTGGATAAATACCTCTTTTATTTTTTGTTATATCAGGAAGTATTGAGGCCATTGTTTTTGACGATTCTTACCAAAGCATATAATATCAAATAATTGCCACTTTTATTTGGTCTATACATAGTCCATAGTGGATGCTATATTAGCTTTAAAGGCGCATTGCAAAATGGTCGAAACGTCAGTTTCTCACAATCCACTGACGCTATCTCAACCCGGAAACTCAGCGGTTTTCAAAAATAAAATATATTATTTCAACTACTGTTCAAAGACTTAATAATTAACATTAAAGTGATTTTGCAACTCTCGTTCAATCCGAATGCTGAACTTGATTTGATAAAAATGTCACTTTATTTTCTTGTCAATTAAATTCTATATCTTTTTTATTTCAAACTAATGTTCGTTTAATAATCTTATTAAAAAGCAAACTTTCTTTGGTCTATAAATAACAGAATCAACATTAATAACTTAGTTTTCGGCTTTGGTGGAAATCTTCATTTAAGTCAGGAAACTTGAATAAAACTCTCCATCCATTTCGTGAAACTATTTATTTTCAAGAGAACATTCTTTAGGGCTAAATATATTAATTTTCTTTTGCATTAGTAAATGTCGACAGTTGTAAAGAAAAAACTTTCTTGAAGTAGTGTAATTTATTAAGTTTAATATATAATATATATTTTACAGAAATGTCTAACTACACTGGATCTAACTTCGCTTGGCGTGGGCAGTTGTGTAGCAACAGGCATGTATCTTGTCGCGGGAATGGTTGCGAAAAATTTCGCCGGTCCAGGAGTTGTTGTTTCCTTCATTATAGCTGCCCTGGCTTCTCTATTCTCTGGTAATTATTTTTATTATTTTTTATTTTAAAAATACTGAAAAAAAATGATTAGATTCATTTTAGTAATCCTATTGGTCCTGTGAGATCTAATGTGGTACCATCTCTAAATCAGATCCCACAGCTTTAACAAGGATCATCAGGGCATCCAGCGCTTATGAATGAAGACGGGGCGCAGGTTTCTAGGTGGGTGGGGTGGGTTTCAGTGAAAACCAGGCCTGTACAAAATCTCAAGCCATACATCGGATCTACTCCGAGCCAAGGCAATACTCTAGCGGTTATTACCCACTATGTAAAACAAGATTTTTTCCTCCCTAAACTAAGGACAGTTACCGAACTGACGGTCAACCTACCCATAAAGGTAGGCTATACTCAATAAAGTAAAATACGAAAGGGACTGGTCACGGAGAGATGAATAAAGATTGTGCATCATGTCTGTACATTACTTTAAATTCCCAAAAGAAAGATATGCTTATTCAGAAATCGTTCACTGAGAGACCAATTTCTTTGGTAATATTCCTTCATGCGCAGAAATTATATATAGAACATAATCGCCTTAAAATATAATTTAATAAATAGAAAAATATATATATCTGATGTAAAATACTCAGATAAATTTCTCTTACTTTCCATTTGGCATTTTTCAATGGACAAATTGGTCTTCAAACATTGAATTTTTGTGTGGCTATATACAACAACCTTTAAAATATGTAGATCTGGAAGCAGTACAATTTTTTGATAATAGTTTTCGATTATAATCAACATTGAAAAGGTCAGAATAAACAAGATATAAAATAGGGCTATTAGAACTTTTATCTGATTGGATTAGCCTTTTTACTTTCTGTTTGAACTGTCAATATTGCGATCGTCAACTTTCAAATTTTCGAATTTGACTATTCACCAGAAACCCATGTTTTAAGATCCCCTGAGTATGAAAAAAATGTTTTTTTGCCAAAGGTTTGTGTGTGTGTGTGCGCGCGCGTGTGTGTATGCGTGTATGTGAACAAAATATCTCAAAGCAGAAAGCTTTAACTTGGTATTCCGTTTAGGAACTATCACCGTATTTGGGCAACATCCAAGTTACTGAATGTTTTTTTTTCAGTATTGCATGATTTTCTGGAAACTGCTTCAACGATTTCTTGTTTAAACTAGATATAAAAATCTACCCACATAAATAACTATCACTTTTATTTGTAAAGATATTCCGGAAAATTGGTGGGTTCTGGAGAAATGGTAGCATTAAGCTTTCCTCTAAAGTATCATTTCAGTACAATGTATGATTACGTACCGATATAATATTAATATAAATTAGCGGCTGTTTGAATTCCAAATTTGATGAAAACCGGAAGAGCGATTTTATAGAATAGGTTTTTCCGAATTTTCTCGAATATAACTCTGACGATTTCCTTTAAATTTGGAATATTAACTGCACAGATATAAACCTATCCCATTTAATTATAACATGTGTATTGGAATCATTTATCTTGAACAGGGAGTTGAAGTGATGAATAGGTGATTGTTAGAGAGTTGTTACTCGAAATACGAACTTCTGAATTACGAAAATAGACTATATTTTAACAATTAATTTAAATTGTTTGAAATTAGATGAACTAAGATGCACAACTATAAATGAATTATGAAATGATTAATAAATTTTAAAGATGTAATGTTTAAACCTCGAATAGGGACGCGCTCGCGATGTGTTAAACTTAACTGCTTGAACTGACGTGAAATGCTGTCTGACTCTGAATACTCGTAACTGATCCCCTCCTCCAGTGGAGAGACGATTATATTGGTATCACTCACACATTGACAGATGGTAAGTACGTGCCGCACTAAGACATCTCTTGCAGTATGTTGACCCTAGGCAGGTCGGTGACCCGGGGGGTGACAGATGGTGGCCAGTCGGTGGTTAACAAAGATTGTTTGGTAATAGGTGGTAGCCAGGTGGCCTCTTGAGTGTTCATTGACCCTTGTATGAAGGGTATACAGGCCAGGTGGCCTCTGTACATTGACCGTATAATGACCCCTGTTTGAAAGGGTTTTTGTTTGCCGCGGTTCTTGACCTGAGATAGCGGCTGGCTGAAACCACTAGTTATAATTTTTAGATTTATAATTTATTTAAAAATTATATATTTTTTCTTCTTGCTATCACATTACACATGTTTCTGAAAAAATGTTCTTAGGTGGTACTGAGGAATCTGAATAATTTAATTCAAATGTCTTGTTCAATAATTTTTGCGCCCTCAACAGATCTTTTTCTCCCTGCCTCAGTGGTAGGTTGGCACTTGTCTCCTCCACCATCACTATATTTACTATAGGACAAATCTGCAAAGTTTGAAGAAAGTTGTCATTTTACGTATAATTCTATTATTATTATTACTATTAACAAAACGGGTGCCCAAAAGGCGCGGGACCCAAGCCTATGTGGCTCTTATCCCCCCGATACCCCCCGTAACCCCTTAATTAATCTCCCCCGGTAACTTGCCGGTTAATCTGCAATATCTCAAGATATCCCCAAACTCCAACTTGCCCAGGCAATCCTGCGAGAGTGGTGTCCTCCCAAATATACGAAACCTAGTTCCGGCGAAACGGGGACACTGACATAGGTAGTGAAACACCGTTTCCCTAACTCCGTCATCACAATTCTGACAAATGGGACTCCGTGTCCTCCCTATGTTAAACAAGTGACTGGACACCCAAGTGTGTCCAGTCACTATTCCTACCAAGGTCCTCAAACCTGTCCTAGTAAGAGACAGGAGATAATCCGAGATTCCCTGCTTGCTTGCCTTTATAAATCTTTTGGCTTGGAGGCACCTCTGCGTGTCCCCCCAGCGTTTCTCCAAAGCTCTCGTCTCCCAAAGTCTATCTGTTTGTCGCGAAACGTCTTTGTAACGGCCAGGGCTGGTTCAGGACCATAAAATGGTAATGACGATCCCTCCCTGGCCAGCCGATCCGCCCTCTCATTGCCCTCTATTCCCGCATGTCCGGGTATCCAATAGAGATGCACCTTACCCCTCCGAGCCAAAGCGTTAAGCCTTCTCCTATAATTCTATTAAGAGGAGCAAGAGAAAGTCTGTAGTTTCTATTCTTGAAAACCTTCATTTTAATGCTTTCTGTCAATAATTATAAATAATTCCAGAAAATAGTAGATATTGGCAGTTTAACAGCTGCAAATAATAGGATAATTATAAAGTACTTGTGGAAGATTCAAAACTATAAATTTTCGACTTCATCTATAAAGAATGTGAGAGAACTGGAGATGGAGTGTTTGGGCCAAGGACTGGATATTCGGTGTCTATCAGCAAATTTCTCACTATCTTCCAGGCAGAAATTCACTTTATTACAAGATGTATAGTTCAATCTCGACAGGAAATATCGGAATCAGGAGAAGTGATCCTATAAAATAGCCAGGCTGCCATTAAAGCATTGAGCTCAATTGTTGTCAGTACCTCGGCAAACTCAATGTCCTGCACAAGAACAATCATAACTGCCCAACTTGGGGCCGAGGGCATGTTCGCCTAGAAAAGTAGAAGTGGCCAGGTGAATATCGTTCTGAGGTCGGGAGCTTTTTAATTTCTTGGATAACCGACCCATCTCTCCGAGAAGATGTCAGATATGAAGAGGAAGTCAACGGAACCTTCCCAGTCTAAGCATTCCCCTACAGGAGAAAACAGGCTTTTAGCTTGTGTAAAATCAGCTTTGCATGCTGACGGATTTCCTTGCGGGGCATTGCAGACTCTGGAGGCATCTAAAAAACGATTGGCCTACTAGACGATAGCATCTGCAGATTCTGTGGAGAGTTGTACTTTCCTTTATATAGATATAGTAGATTCATATAATGTATTTAGATTAATGTAGATATTTTTAAATTACCATTAGTGTAGATATTTTTAAATTACCATTAATGTAGATATTTTTAAATTATCATTAATGTAGATATTTTTAAATTACCATTAATGTAGATATTTTTAAATTACCATTAATGTAGATATTTACGAAAAAATTGAAAAATCGATTCAGTAAAAATGTTACTTCTAAGTTCACCGAATTTGATCAAAACATTATAGTCAGGTGCCATGCGAGCACTTAAACTAAATGCCAAGTTTGAAGTTTGTATGATTTTCCTTTTTTGAGTTATGCTGACCACACACTCACACACAGAGAGAAAGAGAGAGAGAGTGCAATTTCTAAAACTATTTTACCGGACCCTGGGGGCCTCAAAACTTGTATTTCCGTTGAAAACTCGATATCGAAAATTTGACAGGATTGCAATACTTCTCCTTTCTAGGAGTGTAAGAGAAAGTAAATAGAAAAAATATGTGTTCAACGATCAGTTTTGAGCGTTCGTTCACATACCTATTACATCATAGACATTCACAATTACCTTGTGTAATCTATATTATATCAGACTGGCAATCAAGACATTCGGAAGATGTGCGAACTACCGAAAGCAGTCAATGACCACAACATGAAACAGGCTAATACGCCAAAAAAATAAAAAATCTCCTATGTTTTAAAGTCGCCGTCTGCTAGTTTTATAATATTCAGGTAGATCCTTAAACCTAAAACCAACATGTTTAAATTAAATTTGTCATCATAGATAAAAATATTTTCTGCTAGGAAAATTTAAATTTATAAATTATTGTTTAATTACCTTTGTGGAATACATAAATAAAGGAAATTAAGTCTGTAAAAATAAATAGATTTTATCAAAGAGAAATTCTGTTAACAAAGCAAAATTTAAATTGGTGATAAAATAAAAGCAAACATTGATAGTGTGTGGTATATTTGTTATTAAAAGGTCAACCTGCTATAGTTTTATTGATCAATTGAAATGGTCGTACATGATACTCAATTTAATTCCTTTATGCAAATAAGACTGCTCGGGAAGGCATTACCCTCGCCCAGCCATGTTATCTCTCAATGGAGAACACTCGCTATAGAGATAGAAAAAAAATAACTAGGAAAAAAAATGAAGTAAATTCCAAACAAACGAAGTTATATGCCATATTTCAGGTTAAAAATAAAAAATAACAACGCAAGCACTCACCCTATTAATAACCTCTTTTTTTTTCTTTTTTTTAAAGTAAACACGTATAACAATAATATGTTCACGATACTGAAAATTCATTCATAATAAAATACGATATCTTTTTAAAATTGTAATTAGTATGGTAGCACTTAATTTCAGCTTGCAGAAACAATGTAATTATCGGCTAAATGTAATATAATTCAAGCTTCGCCAAATTTTTTATTTTTAGTAATAAGTTTGTTAATAAAAATGTTAATGAGGGAACTTTTTTTCTTTCTTTTTTTTTTTTTTTTTAAAGAAATCAATCTAGATTGAATTCCCGAACTTTTATTAATAGGTCCTGAGCACACTTTCCAAAAAGAGTAATTTTCACTTTTTTTCTATCCAGTCGCTCATATACTCTAACTCTCACATCATTACAATTATATATAAAATGATAAATTTTCTATAAATTCAAATTTCGCGTATTTGTCTCAACATAAATATAGAGGTGGTGCGCTGGGATAAGTACCAGGTGGTGCACTGGGATAAGTACCAGGTGGTGCGCTGGGATAAGTACCAGGTGGTGCGCTGGGATAAGTACCAGGTGGTGCGCTGGGATAAGTACCAGCCTACTAATCGTGGCAGATAGAGAAGTGATGATTATATTACGCTTTAAAAATATGAACCAACTACATATAAAATTTAAGATGGAATGCCACCAATTCCGCAAACTATCTCCGTAATTTGTGTGTATGAAAAATGTTACAAATAAAAGTAATAGTTTTTATCTTTGAAGTTTAAAAGAAATAATTACAATCGTTTTCGTTTTCGAGAAAATTCCAAAAATTCAACAACGTATTCTATAAAGTCGAATTTCAGTTAATCGAGTTTATCAGATTTGGAATTCTATCAATGCTGGCCATCTATATTAATATTATTAATACTATTTAATATTATGATATTAAAACCATACTTAGACCCCGAAAATATCAATTTTCCCGGGAAATTTTTTAAATAAAAGTGGGGTGGGTATTTATGTGGGTAGATAGCACACGAAGTTTAAAGAAAGTCGTTGGAGCTGTTTTCAAGAAAATTACAAAAAAGTGAAAAATACCATTGATTAAAGTCGCACTTCTGGCTGATGGATTTTGCCCGAAATTTTCGTTTCTGATGGTGGTGGTAGTACCTAAACGGAATACCAAGTTTGAGCTTCCTCCGATTTATAGTTTTTGAGATATTGTTAACACATATTGTTTTTTCTTATTCAGGGGATCCCAAAACATGTATTTCCGGTAAAACTCAATTTCGAAAATCTGGCACGAACGCGCTAGGTGTGAGAGAAATTAGAAATCAACAAATTTACATCTTCTCCATAAACAGTTGAGATCGAGAATAAGGCTTTTAGTAGTCCTTATTATGAAACATGCATTTTTTCGGGGGATACATTGCGACATTGGAAGATCTATTAACCCCAGTACTCAGCTGAAAACTCTCAATCTACTGCCCCCCTTCCCAAATTTATTCCCCTAAGAGATTTCAGGTTCTGGGATGGTTTCTAGGGAGAATACCTCTTTCTCCAATATTCTGTATATTTTCCAAAGTAGGTATCTTTTTTTGCTTCAACTGATTCATAGGTCTCAGACCTTTCCGGTGGTAGTTTAATGTTAAAAGAGTTCCCTAGAGCAATGCGTTCTTGATTTCCACCTTATTTCTCGCCTCTTCTTGGAGGGATGGGCCGTACAAAAGGCTGTCTGTAAGCCACTTAAATGATCAGCTAAGCACACTTTCTCTTACCACTAGGGACAACTTCTAGGCGAATGGTTTCAACTACAGCAGGTAGTTGAAACCCATTCGCCTATACACTGCAATGCGCATTACGATAGTATGTAATGCGTAGTTGAAGTGCGCTTAGTAACGAGATGGTGGCGCATTGATGTGGTTACAAATGATAATACAGTACTTCTTTTCTATCGAGAATTTACTCCCTATTGGTTCCACTAAGCACTCTTTGATTGTCAGCCTCGTGGAGAAGTTTTAGACGAAAGCAAAATGCATAAGAAATGATGATCTGCGGCTCCAAGAAATAAAAAATAAATAATAACAGGTTCCTATTTATTTAGAAATCCCCCCTCCCATAAACAATATAATTATAATATATACAAATAATTTACTTTTTATTTTTACTTTTTTTTTTTTTAAATTTCTTGTTAAGCAGTAAATCAAATAAATGTTTTGTAAAATTAATGGGCTTTTAGCGAATACAAATAAAACAATAACACTGTAGTTAATAAGCAAAAACAAAATAAAACTGGTTTGCTCTTGCTGTTTTCTGTTCCTTTGTCTGCCCATTAATTTAGAACAAAGTGATTTAATAATTTAAAAAAATTATAATGGATTTTTTCTTTGTGGTTATAGTATATGGTTTGTCTAGTTTATGTATAATTTAAATAAAATATTAACTCAAATCAGAACGAACTACGCATTGCAATTATTTTTAAATTATCTTTTTTTTATTTTATATTATTTAGCAGTAATTTAACAAAAACATTTTTACATGATTTCATTTTAGCAAAATCATCTTGAATGAAGGTTAATTAATTAAAAAAGTAAAATACCTCCAACAAACCGGATCCATAATTAATTGTCTAAATCTATAAAATTTACTATTTACATTTATGATTTACAAGAATATCTTCTAAAAAGCGGGTCACTATCATTAAAATAAATTCATAAGTTGTAAGTAGGACCGTTACAACCCGGAGAGGTATACCTCGTACCCGAGCGGCAGATTTTTTGGAGTGGCAAATTTTTAGAATGTAGAATAATATCTTATAAACGATCCACACGAGGTTGCCGCAAGATTCCTGGCAGCATATATTCACTGATAGATCGGCAGAAAATGCAGTTAGTAACGCTGGAAGTGTTCTGCGAAGACTTCGAAATTGCTGAACTAGTGGCTAAGATCGCCATGAACTTTGGTGGGGAGATCATCAAAGCAGTAGTAGATAATGGCAGGAAACATTTCCCTTTAAAGTGATAATGATCGCCATATTTATTAACTCGTTGGCGATTCTAATGCTAAACCAGTAATGAGTTCATAGACTCTGCGGTCATAATCAACAGTCGACTAATGCTTCCTAGAATGTTAACTGAAGGCCACGACATTGTCCTACAGTGGAACCCTTTTCACTGGACATTTCCTGATAACGAAGGGATGACGCTTATGGAAATGAAAGAGCTTTGAAGCTCCAAAACCAGTAATTGCCTCACTTTTCAAGCAGTTAAGACACTAACTAAGGTCAAAGGAAGTTCGGAAATAGTGCGGAAAAGGCAACGGTCGAACAGTGAGCAATGTTGTTGGATAAAAGAAGAGAGTGCCTCAAGTACTGCCTTGAAAAGACGTAGTAGCATGCTTCAGGGCACGGATTACTTATCGGCTTATTTTCACCGATCATGGAAACCCCGATCGGTCCTTTGCTATGAGGCCAAGACATCTACAAGTAGGTGAGTGGTTCAAGAGATCACTAGTAATGGGCTGCTAGAGGTCGAATGGCGGTTGCGTCGCAGGACCCGGCATAGGAAAGAAAAAAGTAGTTACCACTAGCTTGCGATTAAGTTCTTTTTTTTTTTTTATTGCTTTCGTTGAATAAAACAGGCCAATTTAAAGCAGGTTTACTATGCCGGTTAAAATATATAATAAGAAATTCTTGTATGAAAGATTACTCCTGTTTCTTATTACTCCAATTCTCAATGTTTATATCAATAAAATTTCTTTAAATTTTTAACTAAATCTTTAGATGCCTAATAGAAAAAAAATCTACTTTACACCCACAACACAAGAAGCGTAATCAAAATGTGTGTTGCCCAGACAAAGCGAAAAATGACTTAAGCTTTTCGACAGGTGTTTATAAAAGACCACTTTAAAGTCCATTGAACTTCTTTAGTCAGAAGAACGGTGATTTTTTTTTTTTAATACACCCCTGTTAAGTGGTCCTGAATACCAATGCTTAATGTGACGTAGATAGTTGTTGAATCGTTCATTATATTAAAATTCCTCTCATGACAGCTTAAAGTCGCAGTTCTCCCAGAAATCTTTCTCAAATCAATTATTGCGGAAAAAAATTCGAAGTGAGTTTCAAGTAATCGATCTTTATTATATATAGTTAGTAAACCAAAAAACACGTGGGAAAGGGAGGCTTTTCCGAAAAAATCGCGAAGAACTAGAAAAACCAATACTGTTGCATTTGCAGTTGACGGAATGTGTTGAAAACTATACCTCTGGTAATTTCTAAATTAACCATCAAGTTGTGCGCTTCCTGATTTTTCGTTATCTGACGTTTCGGTTACTCAGGGTACCTCAAAAAAAAAGTTTTTCTGACAAAACAATAATTTACAAAATTTTGCATTATCGCTAGTTCCTCATGAAGTAGTATGAGAAAATAACAAACAAAAATCCCACGTCACCAAACACATAATATGTTTTGCTATATTTCTATCATAGTCAGTTTTCTGTATATTGCATTTACTTTCGTGCAATTTTGTTTTTATTTTTTTGTATAATAAACACTTCAAACATGCCCCCTATCCATAAAAAAATCAGTTTGGAAAATTTCACATTATATCAGAGGTTCCCTTTAACGGTAAGAGAGGAAGTGAAAAATGCTGATTTCATTGGTTTAGCAGAAAATCCTTTGCACTGTTAAGTAACACCTTTAACAAGATTATGTGGGTCATTGGATTTTACGAGATATATTAACACTAAATAAACCTCTTATACTGTCTAATAGGGTATTATATACTAGTTGATGTTCCAGAGGTTCATTTTATATATGTATGTATGTATAATATAGTTAGTTATAAATTCGTTAAATTTCTCATTAAATTTAATTAAACACTAAAACAAAAATCTGTTGTGTAGCTCCCGCCAACTTTCTCCTATTGCACTTATTACAATTCTAATAGAGAAATTTTCTTCAAATCTGGAACTTTTACTAATTATTTGCTTTGCTTTAATATTGAATACTATGCTAGCAATACAATCGAACACAAATACAATACTATACTATCAATACAATCGAACACAAATACAATACTATACTATCAGTACAATCGAACACAAAAACAATACTATACTATCAATACAATCGAACACAAATACAATACTATTCGATAATTACAACCGAAACTTTTGTTGGTTATTAAGACAAAGAAGATTGGTAAATGTGATTACATTGTATACCACGGGTGTACTGCACCCCTATTAAGTAAAAAACATCTGGTGTGAAACACGCACACGATTTTCTCTTACTGCAAGTTTGATAGTCATAATTGACTAATTCTCTCGCCTATTTCCCAAAAATTCCGTAAAAGAACTTTCTCTGAAAAAAATGGTAGCATGTTGGTTACCAAGTTTACCATGTTGGTATAAGTTAGTATGCCAAGTTTAATGAAATCTGTAGGTGTCTTTATACGGTATATTAAACTGGACTACAAAATAAGTCCTTCTAACGGGATTCTCAGCATAACAGAAGTGTAGCAATTAACGACAAAATATGTACTCAGCATGACAAAAATTAAGAGTTTCTAACTACAATTGTTAATGCAAATTACGTTGTCCGCACAGAAAATCCTACTTTAATTTACTGTAAAAATGTAATTTTTTTTTTTTTTGTTTAATTTAAGGCGCGTCAGTAGCTATGGTCATTGGCGCCTGGAGCCTACTCAATGCACTGCCGGCCTCCGAACAGTGTCTCTCGTTACAAACAACACTGTCCATCACCAAACAGTGAGCAGTGCGCTATGTTTGTGAATGATGTTATCACTATAATTGTTTAATATACGGGTGCGTCAAAAAAATGTATACACACTTTGAACTGTCATAGACAATTGATTTCCCGTTCTACAAGGTTAAATTTCTGTGAGAAAGTAATGTTATGTTTGCAAGGGGACTCATTGGGCCTTTCCGCTTTGAAGGTACTGTTACTGGACAAACGTACCTAACAATGCTTGCTGACTCCATATTCCCTGCCATTCGTGCATTAAACGGTAATGTTGAGTTTTATTTCCAACAAGATGGCGCCCCGCCGCACTATCATAGGGACGTACGAGCATACCTGGATCACAATGTGCCAGGCCAGTGGATAGGACGCAGGGGACCAATCGAGTTTCCTGCACGCTCTCCAGACCTCACGCCGCTGGATTTCTTCTTATGGGGCACAGTTAAAGATGAGGTGTACAAACGTAAACCACGTAACCTGGACACACTGTGGAATGAGATTCAGGCGGTGTGCGCAGAAATCACACTGGACACTTTGGTACGATGTACGGAATCAGTGTTGACTCGTACTCAGCAATGTATTGATGCTGAAGGCCACCAGTTTGAACGTTACTCACATTAATCACATTTATTTTTTCAATTGGACATTAAGCTTTCCATGTCCAGAAATTTAGCATTGTAGAACGGGAAATAAATTGTCTATGACAGTTCAAAGTGTGTATACATTTTTTTGACGCACCCTATATAAATGTACAATTCTAAAACTATATTTCCATTGATTACAGGAGCATGTTATGCTGAGTTCGGTGTACGAGTACCGAAAACAACCGGATCAGCTTATATGTATTCGTATGTAACGGTTGGTGAAGGGGTGGCCTTCGTAATCGGTTGGAACATGGTCCTGGAATATCTGATCGGGACGGCGGCGTGTGCCTCAGCTTTATCAGCATGCTTCAATACTCTGTCCGGTGGCGCTATAGCTGATGTGCAGAAAAACTATCTAGGTACTATAATAGGTAAGTATCGTAAACCTTTTCCAGATTTAGTACTATTAGTTTGGTTATATTTAGCAATATAGATTAGTATCAGGATCCCTTGGTGGTCCCTGTTAGGGATTTCACAGGTTCCTATTAAAAAACAATACTTACTCTTACTAGGAGTGAGAGAAAGTAAAATAAAAAAGTAAAAAAAGTGTATAACTATAGAAATAATAATTTCTAATTTTTGTAACTGATATTTTTCGGATCAGAAATATTTTCCGTGAAAGCTGTTTCCTTTTTGTGGTATCGACCGGTTTCGGCGTTCACCGTCATCAGGATGTTTTTGTTAAAACAGTGTGGTATCACATAGACTTGCACTGAGCAAATTTAGTTATCACTCTTAGCTGAGTCGCCCGAAACTGGTCGATGACCACAAAAAGAAGCAGGCTAACTCGGAAAATATCTTTAATGCTTTCCAGCTCTGTGGAACCAGCCACAACAACGATATTTTTCGGCACAGGTTTATATTATGTGCAGTTAGCATTCCAACTTTAAATAAGAGAAAATAAAAAGTAAAAAAATCTGCGCCGTTTTCGAGAAAATTTGAAATAACGCAGAAACTAGTCTGTAAAGTCGCCGCGTACCAAATATCAATTATTTTGGAAAAATTTTGAAATAAAATTATAGAATTTGAAATATAGTATACTAAGCTTAAAGAAAATTTGGAAGTCATTTTAGAGAAAATCAAGTAATACTGTAAGAAAAAAAAATCTGGTGTGAATCACAGACAATTTTCTCTCTAATTAATAAAATTTAATGAAGAAATTTTAATCATTTTAAGGAGTTTCAACTATTTTGTTATGTTCAAAGTAAATGCTTGGTTACTCTTAAGTGAACAATTCGTCTGCAGTAACTAACTGTTTTTTTACATAGGAACCGATCGTCCTCCAGATGTTCTTGCCTTTTTAATCACTATCGGCATGATGATAGTAATTGCGGCCGGAGTGAAGAAATCCTTAGTGTTTAACAATATACTGAATGTGTTAAACTTCGCCGCTTGGGTCTTCCTCATGGGTGCCGGGCTGTTCTACGTCGATACGAAGACCTGGTCCCAGCACGAAGGCTTCCTGCCAATGGGTTGGAGTGGGGTAGTGTATATTTTAGTATAATAATAACATTACATTGAACACATTAAATAATTATAGAAAATTATAGATATATTCGTTTCAGTATTATAATAATACTTTTATGACGACGTAAAAGATATGAACAATCTTACAGGTGTTTTCTGGTGCTGCCACTTGTTTTTATGCTTTTATTGGTTTCGATATAATCGCCACAACAGGTGAAGAGGCTAAAAATCCAAAGAAATCCATTCCATTGGCTATAGTAACCAGTCTGGTTATAATTCTAATTGCTTATGTTACCTCTTCACTCATGCTCACACTTATAAGTAAGTAATTAATTAATTATTTAAGTAATCAGTTTTCTTTAATGTCTTAACAGGAAATCAAATTAAAGAATTAAAAATACCACTACTCATAGGGCTGCTTTTTTATGCCACACTGTGTGGATATAGCGTCAAATAGTAAATGCTGCTCAATATAGAGTGTACTTTTATAACTTAGTAAAACGCAAAAGAGGCTTTCGTGATTAAACTAGTAGAACTGAACTTTCCACTGCTAGAAATGTTCCAAATTCTAGGTGTCCACAGGCTTGAAATTGTCCAGCGCTCATGCCCATATGTAGCAACATCTCTTCATCACCAACAGATCGTTTCTCAAGTATTTAATGTAAAATATCTTTCTTATCGAACGTCGCATGCTCTTTGCTTTGCGATGCATATGTTATTATACATGCTTCAGTGTGAAAGCTACAATAGATCTTGTTTTCAGTCCCTTATTGGCTTTCAAGGTGTAAATGACCTAAAGAGGTTCATTGCAACATGGGCGAAACGTCAGTTTTTAGCCAACCACTGGATGCGGTCTCAACCGGGAAGTCAAGTGATTTGTAGATCTTGTTTCTTTCTTAACTTTTTCTTTTTTCTATTATGGGATATAGATCATTACAACCTTGAAAGATCTATTTGTGGGCTTCTCCAAGCTAAGAACACTTTCAATCTTACAGGTCTATTTTTTTAAGAAATTTCTCCTCCAGCACTTTGTATGTCCCAGACTTCTAAACTCCTCTGAATAAAAGCGAAGTGGAGTGGAGTGTCCTCCATTTCCCCAAAGAATCTATAGGCTTCGTCGGTTTATACGTCCAGCTTCTTCAGCTACCCGCTGAGACTAAATTTCCTTAAGGAGACCTATCAGCTTACGCAGCCTATTTTTGCTCACACTAGAGACTGGCACGTATCTTTTCCTATCATAGCACATCCAGTCCTATGACACTTCTACAGAGCATTGCTCTTGGCATTAAACTTTTCTTGGCTTCCTCCTTATTTCTAAGCTCTCTTGAAGAGATTTATCCCACAAAAGAGTTCCGATCCAAGAGAATTGCTTTACCCTTCCTGGCCAGATTGTCGGCCAACTCATTACCTTCCAAGCCAAAGTATTCTGCATCCAAAAGTGGTTAACTCCATTTTTCTAACCAGGTGATTGCTTTGCATTCCAAATAATTTTCAATCTATCAAATCGATGACGTAGACATCACTATGTTAATGGCGGCCTGATTTCGATAAACCTACTCAAGAGTGAATTATATGAACACATCTTTCAACTGCAAGAATCTCCGTCCAAAAGATGCTAGGAAACTTACCCATCGGCTCCGTGTTTAGTCGATGGCCTATAAACTCCAGTGGCCTTAGCTCAATGGCTCACGACAACATATATTTAGAAGAAAGAAATATACGAGTATAATGTTACTCTGACGCAATTCTAATTCCATGCTGATATTTAGCAAACTAATTTCAGAAAGGTACAAAAAATAGAAGAAAGATTGCTCTCAAGAAGGTTTAATTGAGCAAAACATGAAGCATGTCTCAGTATAAAAAAATCTCTAAATACCAACTAATAATATTATCACATATTTTATTATTATTCAAGGAAGGGGAGGGCAAAACCCTACGCTATCCAAAGCCTCCCTGGGCCCATACAGCTACCTCTAAAGAACAACAACTACTGGGTCTGGAACAAAAGTCCAGGCCCAGGTTTTACCCATCTAAGTTTTACCACAGACCGAACAAATCAGATCAAAACCTTAAAAGGACATAGCTTAAGGTCCTCTACCGGCATCCTACTCCGGCCGAAGGTCCTAAACCTAATCTCCACACAACTCAAACAATCCGTCATTAGATGCATGGGTGTTTCCTCCTCCGTCTCACAAACTCTACAAAAGGGGTCAGGCACAGGTCCCATTGTATAGAGATGTCTCCTTAAGCCACAATGCCCAGTGAAGAAGCCAACCAGATGCCTGAGAGAGGTCCGTAAAAGACATCGGATCCCGCTACTCAAAGCTCGTCCGGACCCCAAATGAGCATCTTAGACTGCCGACAACCCACTGCACTCGTCCATAAGGATGAGTGCTTTGAGGTCATCCACGTCTGGAAGCCTGACAAACATGTACCAGAAGACACACCAACAGCAGGCTCGGGGCCAATGAAAGGGAGAGAGGCACCTGATTTGGCATACTTATCCAGCTCCTGATTCCCTGAGATTCCCATATGACCTGGAACTCAGACCAGAAGCACATCCTTCAATGAAGAAAGATCTTCCAGTCTTTTAGAACATTCCAACACCAATCTGGAAGTGAAGACACATGAGCTAAGCGCCTTCAACGCAGCCTGGCTGTCCGAGCAGATACAAACATATTTTAAATTAGTGTTACGCACCCTCTCATCCAAAATACAACAAAGAATTGCATAAACCACAGCCTGGAAAACGGTGGCCCACTCACCAAGAGGCACCACCAAATGGTCTCCTGCCTCAAAATAGACGGCAGCCCAGACCGACCATCCATCCTGGAACCGTCCGTCTAGCATCGGAGATAATTCTCAGGAATCACCCCAGACGGACTCAGCATTAACCAATCTTTCCTAGAAGGCAACCTAACCCTGTAGGAATGACCAAAGACAAAAGTCTTCAACATCCTATCAGAGGGGAAACCAGTATAGGAATCCTTAAAAGCATCTCGCGATAAATGGTAGAATGACCATCAGTAATATACTTATCCACCAACCTTTCCAAAGTTTTCAAGAGAAGAGACATAAGACCAATGGGTCTAAATGCTTCTAATGGATTGGGGTATTTTATTCTGAAGTATTAGGATAAAATATGTATGCAACTTAGCAAAACAACGGCATAAATTAGCCGTTGCATCTTTGCTATGTTGCAAGTTAATTTGTACCATCTCTACCCTGTTAACTGCCATAATCACAATTCAACATTGGAAGAGTTGGATCCTTGAAGAAGTAGTAGGAGCATCCTCATCTTCCTTCTTCAGCCTGATGAAGAGCCTGTCCATCTCGAAGAAAAGACGAAAATCGACCTTCCTCAACGCCTGGACACAAGCATCATCAATCCTATAAGCCAAGGACACTCCTTTCTCGACTTGTCGATACACGCATCCGAGCCCTGGTCGCCCGACCCTGGATGCACAGAGGAGTTTCCCCCACCACCGGTGACCCCCTCCTCTAAGGAGCCCTCGGCTGACGAATCTACTTTATTTATGTTCATAAATTAAGTAAAAAGAAATTCATCTCCGGAGCTCTCCAGCCTCCGCGGAGCTTCATAATTTGGGATGCTATAAAAAAGCGCCAGAGCTACTCCAGAGATATAGCGCCCAGGGATTGTGAGCCAAGGCCCACAATACCCAGGAGCTCACCCATGTGTATTTTACGCTAGCCGATTGGCCAAAGCTGGGTTAGGCTCTGGCCGCCTGTTTAGCGGATCCGGAACCAAAGTGGTTTGTTGGACTGCAAGGCCCGCTGAGGTAACTTGCCTCTAGCGTGAACCTGCGCCCTCGATCACCAGGACTTTCTTTTCCCACGACACAGGTATCCACACACAGCAAACATGTGGGTGGCACCAGCACGTGCCACTGGCGTGTAAGAGTGTAATTGTGTAAGTGTATAATGTTAAGGCGTTTAGGTGTAAGTGATGCACTACGAACTCCCACGGTGGCTCCGCAGCAAAAAAATTCGCTGCAAGAGATTCAGGCCGCACATAAATTATGGCGACCCAAATAGAGGACAGAAAAGTTTCCACCAACTCACACTCCTAATGGAAGAACCACTGCACTTGTTAGTCTGTAATTGTAGCTGAGGTACGTGGGAGTGCTAAGTTCCCAAATAGCCCGAAGGCTACCCTCTGCGTTCGCCCTCCAGCTTAGCCACCCACGCTTCCACAAAAGTGGAGCGCAGATGTTTTCGGAGCCAGTGACGAGGACGCGCTGGATGGGCTAGAATGAGGTTCCGCCACGGAATAGCAGTGAGAGAAACATAGGGAAGTTTCGCCCTAAGTGAGCAAAAATACTCCCTCAAACCTTTGGCTCCAATCTTATCACATTATGAAATATCCTATTTATCTATAACTTATAATTATTTGGGAAATGATTGCATACTAAAGTAATATTTTTCTTTAGTACCATATAACGAGATATCCGCAGAATCAGGACTGGTAGCCATGTTCGGCCAAGTAGGGGCGGTCAAGTGTAAATGCATCTTAGCCGCAGGCGGCATTGCTGGCCTCACCGTCTCCATGTTTGGCTCCATGTTTCCGATGCCAAGAATTGTTTATGCTATGGCTCATGATGGCCTCATCTTCAGGTTACTATTCCATTACTTTTTCTTCATTTTGTTTGTACTATTTAAGATGTTTTCATATTAAATTTTCCAACTAAATCTTTTTCCAAATTAAATGAGTAAATGATATTTATACTACTAAAAAATTAAAATGATTTAATTTTATCATAAAAAACAGTTATAACATGAAATATTGATTAAAATGTTTATTTTTTCATACTTCAATGAGTAAATACATTCTGTTATAGGTCCCTGTCGCAGGTGTTTCCCGCTACAGGTACACCAGTGGTTGCCACATTTATCTGTGGTACAGCAGCTGCCTTAGCTTCTCTAATAATCAGTTTAGATGTTCTAGTTGAAATGATGTCTATAGGTAGGGGTTAGAATAGTTTAATTTATTATGTTAAAACAGTAATTCAACAAATCAGTGACCAATATCATTTTAAAGGAAGGTACTAGAGACCGTTCAATATTCTTGTCATTCCACAAACATATCCAAGAGATACTAGTTATAAATGACATCTGAATTTGAAACAGACAGAATCAAATCACCCTTCCCGCTAGGATAACTTTGCTTTGACCTTTATGGAAAAACAAATTATCACTTACTCCATGTCTTTTCGACCAATGAAAGTCTTGTCTCCTCCATCTCAGTTTAGAAAGTCTTGCTCCTCCACGACTTGAAGTCGAAAACCTCCTCGTAGTCTTCTACTAACTAAAGTTAAGTCTATTTTAAAAATTATAAATGTTTAGTGTTCTACAGGTTTAGTGTTAGTCTATTATAAATGTTTGGTGTTCTTCCAAATCTTGCAAATTACTTTTTTACAGCGGTCCAAAAGTCGCCCGGAGAACCTTCCCGTCTAGCTGTCAGCCTCATTTTCTCCACACCAAAGGGAAACATATATCAAAAACATATATGATTACGAAACTTATACTGTCTTACCGTTTCGCAACTTAGTTAAATTTCTTTTACAAAACGACATAGTTTACCTTTATTTGTCCTCTGTGAACTCATTTTTATTTTTGACTATAGGTCTATGGGATTATGGGATACTGAAAATAGGACCTAAAGTAGTTTAAAGAGGTTTCCGAATCTGCAAATCACCGAATCTCTTCAAGATTCTAGTTATATAATACATTTTTTTTTCTTGATTTATCAATGGTCAAATGCTACTCTGAAAGGCTGCGGGGTTTCTTGCTCTCAGCGGCTCATTGGATTCTTCATAATCCTGTATAAACGTCTTCGTCCGCTATTTTATTTAGGCATTCAATTCTAGGAGGGAAATAGTTTCAATTTAGACATTTTTAGGGCATAAAGGAATAATTTTTTTTTGTTTAATTATTTCTCGCTACTCTGCAGAGAGTCTAAACTGACCCCAAATAACAAGCTGTTGCTACATAAGGTACTAGTCCAACCCATGTTATTGTACGCATGCCTCTCCTGGAGTATTACCTACAGGACCAATATTGATGGCCTACAGATAATGCAAATCAAGTTTGTAAGGCTAGCAATGAACTCGCCACGATATACAAGAATTAATGATTTGCATGAATATTGTAAAATGGACAAAGTGCAAGAATGTATTTTCCTCGCAACAGAAAAAATTTCTGTCTTTACCAGACTTAGTAACAATAGGGGGTTCCTGCCTTTGCAGGAACATAGGGAACTATAACGTTGGAGTTGAGTACAAGCATCAGTGGCTGAGGAACGTACTCATATAAAGGGAGTTCATATTGCTTAGGGTATTTGTCAAATTTTTTCCCCTTAATTTAATTGTTTGATTTTTTATGCTTTATTAATGTAAATAGCTAGGAGGTTACAATACAAACTGAAACTTCATATAAAAACTGTATATCTGTATTATTTTGGAAATAAATGATTATTGTATTGTATTGTATATTTTTTTGATATATAACGAAAATTTCTTGGTATCACGGTAACTGAACAAAAACTAATCCGATTTTAGCCGGAATAAGGTGAAAGTAGTGTGGAATAAGGTATATTAAAAAGTATATAATAAGGTATATTAAAAGTGAAAATGTTATTTGATGCAACCTAAATGAAAATAACTTATCAATGTTTTTCCTTATTTCATACCTTTCTATTTCATCTTCATTGGACTTCTACAAAAATTTTATCTTTTTTTCTTTTAGGTACATTGCTAGCTTATACCTTAGTCTCAACATGTGTACTAATACTGCGATATCAACCTCATACAACAAACCTGATGGAACTCCTTCCAGAATCTCTGCGAACCCCTTTGAAAGGTTCACCAATAAAAGAGACTCCCGGTGGTGGAGTACAAGTGACAAATGGACAGATTGGCTATGGTAATCAATTGAGACCGGATCATTTGAAAACTGCATTATCTCATGTGACAGAAACTACTACACAGCATGTAGTTGGACAAACACAACGGGTTATGGTGAGACGAGTAACCAGAAGGTAAATATTATATTACAAAAGTATATTCGTATTTACTGAAATGTGTAATTTTGTCCACTAGATTCTCGGTTTTGTATAAGTGTCCACTAGATTTGGCTCATTAGTTTCAGTCCCGCAATAATCTTTATTTATATCATGGTTCACTAATGCACAACTTATTCGCAGTCTCTTTTTTTCTACACACGTTCAAACACAAGAACAAAACTCTATGGATGTAATTGCTCTATCAATGACAATTCTAGACGCAGGACAGAAACATGTGTCGTTCTAATCTTATTCAAAAATCGTCCAAGTTTTATTCCTGCTCGAATTTACAAGCTCATTCAACGAATTTGTAAGTATGAGAACTTGGTTAAATCTTCGGGATTGCCATAGATTCGCATTTTATAAGGTTTATAAATCTTTTTTGGAAGGTTTATACTATAACTTCGAAGAAAAACTAAATTCAGATCGAATTTAAAATCTATGGTTAGTCTTATAAAACTAACCCATGAATATAGATATTATCTAAATAAATTTCAGATAAATCTATCTTTATATAATTTTTCCTCATCTCCTTTCCCAGTGACCCCATAATCTTCGAATTTCTTTTTTATAACTAACTCACTAGATGCGTCTGGATAAATCCTGTTAAATTATGAAATTATTTTCGCTCAAATTTTTTTTTTCTTCTAATTTTGCGAGAACTGAATTGATATTTTTTTCCATATACTCGGATGTAGTGGAGTTTGTATGGGTGGACTAGAAAACAATAAAATGAGAAAAAGTATACTGGCAATATTAAATAAGTAAACAGAGTACTGTAAGGACTTTACGTTGATATAGAAAAGAGTGTGGTAGCGTGAAAGTGACAGACTGTGCGGGGAGAGTAAATGGTGATGTTTTCTTGATGGCTGTGGGTCTGGTCTGAATGCTACACTAAATACAGATTTCTTGAATTTTCCTTTGGTTGAGAGTAGCTAGCATTTCTCAACTAACTAGGAAACATAGGATTTCTCAACTTCCCCTATTTCTCCTTCCTGTTTCATAGGGTATTTTGTAGGTGGATATCTGTATCTCCTATGGTTAGAATCTGAAACTTTTGTGGTAGGGAGATGTGTCACGTCACATGTGACGTATGGAGTCTATGTGACGTGACACATCTCTATGTGGCTACTGTTATAAACCCACTAGCTGTGGGCGGTGCCTTATTTCTATAGGCTAGATAGGCCTCCGGCAATCCTTACATGTGTAAGACTTGTGCACTCCCAAAAATGAACGTTTATCTTTTTAAAATATTTATAGCTTTAAGAAAATTTGAGCTGATTTGTTTCGTTCCAAAATTTCTTTGACTCTGCAATTTCGATTTTGGAATCCAAAAAGTGAAAATATTCTCATTAGATCTTTTAAAAATGATCAATTATTTCCAATTTGATTTTTTGTATTATGACGACTAGTTCACCGGATTCCGATGACACCATGACTGAAGAAGGTGAAGAAGGTATGAGAGATGACCAGTTTCTCGTATCTGACGCTAGCGAGGCCAAATTCTATGGAACAGTTCACGGAGCAGGCGGAGGTGGTTCTACAGGTATTGGTGCGGCCGCAGGACCAAGTTTATCACATCTTGCTAGAAAACTTCAGGTAGACAATCATATTAACTTAAGGAAGTTTTCACCTATCGTGTTATCAGATTTATGTGTAATTTCGCTATGTTTCTAACAGGCAGCCACATATTTGTGTCCGGCCATCTTTCCCTGGGTAGACACAGGACCAGCCACAGAAGAGTCCGGTCTGGTAGTCATGAAGTTGGTTGGATTATTGTATCTCCTTATACTTTCGCTGGATTTAACTATTGTATGCGGAATGGGTTCTGATTCTATATTCGTCTCATTACTAGTATTAACTTTCTTGGCGGGGATTATTGCCGTTCTACTAATTATCTCTAGGAAACCACAAAACAGGTTTGTTTTCAAAATTTTGAACTCTGCTGTTAATTTTGTTTGTTTAATGTTATAAAGAAAGAAGATTAAGTGGACAGGCCTTCCAAGTTCTGCAATGAATGATATTTTTAGAGATGTTTTCGAAAGCATTAGGTTTATATTTATTTGATTTTTTACTTTTTCTTATTATCCGCACGGTTTGTAGTTGTATGCAGCAGGTAAGAAATAGTGGATCCACGGATTGCCACAGATTACTAAACCATTCACAATCAGCAGATTAGTACACGATACAAATACACTCAAACATAAACATACACACTCACGCAAGCACTATACAGAAAAGGAATCACAGTACATAACGTAGGACTACCGTCCCTGTCTGTCTGAAACTCTGTAAATCACAAGTAAAATAGGTATAGAAAATACAGGCTCCCAAACCGCGGAATTAATTATGATGATGATGCCGATTTCTTTTCTTATGGCTGTGAAGGGTCAATGGGTCCATGGACGCTATGGATCATGCCAAATTTTCAGAATTGAGTTTTCACTGGATCTAGTTTTGAAGTTCTCTAAATACGGTGTTTATAGCAAATAAGTAGTGTGTATGTCATTGCATGTGAATAAAAAATTTCAAAAACGGAAAATCGCCGGTAGATCAAACTTTTTATTCCGTTTAGAAAATGTTTGGTCATTCTCCAAGGATTTACAAACTGAAACTTTCCTGAATATTTTTCTTAACTTTTTTCCCCCATATTTTTTCAAAAATTTCCCTCAACTTGTTGTATCCCTCATACATATAAAAATGTGATAGATTTTGATTGATACATTTTTCCAGAAAAATATCGGATTATGTGGATATATAATTGCACCGTCTTATATAGGTCAGATCGTACATAGGTCGCTATGGATTAGGTTTTATAGTCCCACTCTTTACACACCTAGAAGACATTTTCGAAATGTTTTCCTAAAACAAAGCAATAAAGTGTATGCTCTGACTTTGCATCTACAGTATCACTAAGGGCTATTCTATTTCTGGAAGGCGGAGGTCCCTGGTTCGAATCCAGCTGTGCTATCCTTAGATTTTTTTTCTTCCTAGGAGCCTCTACAGCTCACTGTCTGGTGATGGATAGTGTTTGTATGTAATGAGAGAACACTATCCGGAGGCAGGGAGTGCACGGCGAAGGCTCCGGACGCCAAAGATGTTGATACGCCTTAAATTAAAAAGCAAAACAAAAACAATCACATTATTGCAGACGCAACACCCGTTTATGAAATTTATTAATGTGGTACTTGAATTATTATTTCGTTAATTGAAATTCAAAATGCATTCAATTAATAAAATTTTATTTTTAGAGCTTGTATTATTTATATTTACGATTTAAACACAGATTATGGACTTTGTTATTATAATTATACTCAATAAAAGTTATATTTTTTGCCCTGCTATTACAAATTTCAGTTGAGGTCTAGCCCTGCCAGAATTTCTGGTTTGTTTGGTAAATCTGGTTGTGCAAAGAATTTTTTGCCCTTTAAAATTTATAGGACAAAACATTTTTTATTTTAATCGCAAATATATTTACAAATACATTTCTAGATTTTATTTTATTTCCACTACAATTTTAACGTAATTTTGTTAAATACAGGAAAACATTAATGTTCATGACACCGGGACTTCCTTTCGTGCCGGCCATTGCAGTTATGGTGAACATCTATCTCATCTTCAAATTGTCCATACTCACTCTTGTGAGATTCACCGTCTGGATGACAATAGGTAAAAAAAAAATTAAAAAAAATACAGAGTTCATGAATAATTATATTATCTTTAATGCTGGTTGTTCGATTAAAAGAGCGTAGATATTGTTTAAAAAGTGAAGCGTATGTTTCAGTCATTTTTTAAGATTTAGTTAATATTGGAAAGAATAGCTCCGTCAGGTTTTGACAAGTTGGCTGCCTTTGGGGGCAAATGACCCTTTAAAATTGTCCCCCACCACAATTAAAAATCGCCATCTAGCAAGTGTATTGCATTGAATAATGAGTTCAGTGTGTTTTGTTAAGAGCACTGCCGCTGTTATTACTGTTAGGAAATGTATAAATCACTAAGTTGCTTTGAAATATAGCAATTAAGATGATATGAGTTTGGCATTATTATAGAGAATATAATATAACAGTGCTGAGAGAGAGGTGAGAAACTAGAGAGAGACTATGAATTTGCAACAAAACTGGCGCAAGAGTAATTTAAATATTGAAGTTGCATGGTTTACGGTTGAGCAAGCTCTGCTTGTTGTCTTCATACGACTTTCCTTTTCCTTCTCAGATAGGTCTGGAGATAGAGGTAGTAGAGGGTGGTGTGACTTTTTTCCATAGCACTTCGTTGGGTAATTTATAAGCATTTCAATGCTGGGGCGCCATCGATTTCACTTGAGTTGGAAAGAAAGTATTGTAGACTAAAATAACTATAAGCGACATGAAGTACATATTAGCAGTTAATTATTTTTAAGGAATCTGATTGATACCTAAGAGAATGACATTCAGAAAATTTCCACGCACAGATTTCTCCAAAACATAGAGGAGAAAAAATGTAATTAAGTCACACTAGGTTAAGTGAATAGTGGATGACGCCAAGGAACATCTTTTCTTCTCCTATTAAATGAATTTGGTCCTATTAAATGAATCTCCGCCCTTTATATCACTTTCCAAATATACCAAAAAACGAGATGTGATTTAATTTTATAAGATGAATAATTTTCTTTTTCTTAAAAAATTTCAGGCTTTCTTGTCTACTTTTATTATGGTATAAAACATTCAAGTTTGGAATATCAAGGCAATGAAGATGGAGTGATGTCATGCGAGACAGTGGCCACGCCAAGAGGAGATATGGAATTAAAACGGACAAACCAGGAATCAAGTATTGTATCACATCAACAGCCAGCTTGGTCTGCTCCAGCACAAGAACAACAAACCGGTGCTGAGAATCCTCTATTTGTATCAACGTCACAGTTTCCTTCATGGGAAGATTAAATAATAAGATTTATTATCCCGAAAGAAGGTGGGGGGAGACGGCACAAGCGACAAAAAAAGTAATTTATCTGCTCGTCGAGCAATTAAAAATGTGATTATTTGGGGGGGTTTTTACAAAAAATAAAAAAAAGGGTTGGTAATGTTTAGCTGTTTTTTGTTTTAAAAATAAATTAAAAAAAAAGAAGAGAAAAATGAACAATATAGATTTCACTATGTTGAAAATTAATTTCCTAATAGAAAAATCGAATAGCAACTGATACCTGATTTTTTTTTTTAATCATATTTTTCGTTTATATAATTTAGGAAAACAAAAAAAATACATCACGCAATACTCTATAATAATATCCCAGCTTCTATATTTTTTTATTATTTCGATAGTAATAAATGGTATTTTATCTAGTTAAAAAAAATAGATTCAAGCTTAAAACAAAAACAATGCCATTATATCGAAAAATAATAATTATTGTCAGTATACATTCTTCAAGGAACAAAAGAAAATTTTAATAATAATAAAATTACATTTTAGAATTAGCTTGTACATACTAAGCATTTTCAACTCAATAGTCTTTTCGCTATTTTTCTTCAACATTGTTTCGATAGTTATAGCTCGACAACTCAGTAAAAGAGACTTATGGGCGGGGCAAAATGTGATTGACACACTCACTAGTGTAGAAATTGTTAATTTCTACTAGTTATAGTCGGTTTATGATGATAGTACATCTCATGTGTTTTACTATTTTTTCCAAGTCAGCCAAAATATCCAATAACATTAAACCTTTTTGAAATGACCTCTTTGTTGCCCCCGGCAGTTTATCTGAATGAGGCATTATTATCTTTCCACCATCTGACATAGTGCATTATCTGGTAATATTGTACATTTATAAGACTCATATACGCGATTGAAACGACAGGATATGAGCAGACACTACTAAATTACTTTCTAGACTACTTTGTCTGCAGATCAAACCTTGACTTGATAACTAACTATTTACAAGAATTGTTAAGACCTTTACAATCATACTGAACAGAAGCCATAACTCTACACGACCAAACACTACAATTTCAAACGCAAATGATCTTCGCATCATTTTCGTCCAAGACCATATTTCGTACAATACCTCTTCCTTATTCTCACCTACCTGACAGTTCTCCTCTTCACTTGAAGCTAAAATGGCCTAGAGATCTTCTATAGTGAGTGTGTTTTAAATGTGAAAGTGTTTCACAACTGGGTGATTATTCTAAGAAGAAACATGAACTTATACCTTACATCAAAAAGTTGTCGAGCAATTTTTCGCAGATTAAAAGAAAGAAATTAAACATGTGATAACATTATTTTAATGTGTGAAAACTTGCTAAACGTCAAGCAGAAAAAACAGCAAGTAAAAAAAAAAACACCAAATCAATTAAAACAAAGCAAAATTCAGTCGATATTAATACTTTTTTTTTATAGATATATATATGAAAAATAAAAACGTCATAACACAATGGGCTAAAGTTATGTCCTAAATATTAAAAATTAAATGATCTCACTGGTAAATTTCTAGCTATCTTATAGAGAGACAAAGATAGCCTTTGTATTATACACTTGTCCAGTAATTAATTTTCTAAAAAAAAAAAAAAAAAAAATGTATTCGGAGATAAAATGAGAAAAACATACTCATTTGCACAGTCCCCGTGAATATAACACGTGAATTTAAAATAAATAAAAAATTGAAAAAGGAAAAGAAAATAATATAACTTGTAATTTTATTATTTTATTTTTTGAATGTTCATTGTTTTTTATTAATTTATTTTGAAAATATGTGCCTCTTGTATTTTTATTATAATAAATTATTCTAAAAGTAATTAAAAAAATAAAAATAAAGTGGTAGCTGCGTTTAGAAAGATTTTTGAATAGAAATAATGATAGAATATTTAAAAAAAATATATATATTAGTTTTTCCAATGATGAATTATGAAAACAAAAGTATTTTGGACCGGGTTGCTTTAGGGCTCAAATTCCATTAAATTTGAACAACAATAAAAGTTGGCAAGAAATATGATTTCTTAACTTAAAAAGTGATTAATCTTTTAAAAATATAACTTAATAAATGGCTTCCTACTTATTAGAATAGTTAGTGAAGCAGAATCAATTTCATTGATTTTAAAAATCATTTTATTTGTTTTTCTTTTAAGTTAAGGCTAGAATTTTGAAGGTTTCACTTTAATGTTTAGTTTTATATACATGTTCCTTAATTTTATTTTTTCTAAATGTTAAAAATTGTAAAAGTATAAGATTCCACTGCCTTATTTTAATTATTTGTTACATATATAAATTGTTTATTGAAAGTTAATTTTTTTAGATGAAAAAGAAGCACAGAAATTCAGCGCACAAAATTAACAATATGTTTCTGAATTGATTCTTTTAGGGGAAAAAATAAGAAAACAACTTTCTCTTAAAAAGAAAAATTAAGAAAATTTCCCTCCACTAGGTGGAAACATTAATTTGATTTAGTATTGGTGAGGAGGTGAGTCTATTTGTTTTTAAATTCTAAAATTTATTCTTAATAAAATAAATAAAGCTGAACATAAAACTCGCACACATTCAAAAGCAGAACAATAATGGATAAAAATTAACAGCTAGGTAAAAAAAAGAAAAGTAACCAACTTATTTTAATTAATCAACAAACGTTCCACTAGCTGCACCAACAAAAGAAGCGCCTGTTTTATGATTTTTTTATTTATTTTAATGCAGCCCTTTTGGCGAATGGGCCCGCCCCGTTGCACTGCAATCTCACCGGTCTATTGTGCTAAAGCAGTCCTTAGGCGCCCGGTACTTGAACACTCTATTTTTCTAACACAAATTTAAATGAAGAAAAGAAAAAAAAAATGAATAAACTGTTATTATTTTTATTTTTAACTTTTCCAAAAAACTAAGTAACACACTCTACTTTAACCTAACCTTTAAAAGAAGTAAATAGAAATAAATTCCTGATTTAAATACATAAAACAAGGAAAAGAGGTTTGGGATGTAGACATTTCCTTCTTGTCCCTATTTCTTTCCTCAAACAAACAAAAAAAAATCTTTAAAAAATATGAATTTTATATTGTGTTTTGGTAGATTGTTTTCGTTACCCTTTGTCTAAATCCCAAATGCAGATTATTTTCTTATATAAAAACTAACCAAAAGAAATACAGAAGTGCAGCCTCTTTTCTGAGTCAGCATATCGTTCTTGTGATGAATTTTTTTAATTGTAGTTAATAATTTATAATAGTAATAAAAAAAAAGTTAAAAATAATTTTAAAAAATATTTAAATATATAAAAATTGTTACACAAAGGCCTATTAATCGATTCTTATAAATTATCATTTATAAAAAAAAAAAAATAGATAATGCATAAAAATCATATATATGTATACTTTAAAAGGATATATATATATATATAAATTAATATTACTATATATATAAAAATTGATACATATATATGTAAAAGACAGTATTTAAAGTTTTCCAATTTAAAAAAAAAATTTGTGCCCGTCTCGTATTCAGCTGAAGAAACTTTACTTCCTGTACTTTTTCCTTTTGAAATTCCAAGGAAAATTAATGATCAATTCAAAATTAGGAAAAACTGAACAGGAAACTAAAAGTTTCTGCGTAATATAAATAAAAAAACTGAATATGGCGGGGACAAATGAAATTATAAATAAATAAATAAGAAAGATCTTTGTGTGTTAATGTTAAAAAACTTTTTTCTCTTTTTTAGATGTTTAAGTGATAATAAAAACTATTAAAAGTAAATATATACATATTATTAATAATTGTATTGTATATACATTATATATATATTATTATAAATTTTAAATATCTGTGAGGGTGGTAATGTATATTAAAATTAATTCTATTCCAGTACCGACTTAATTAATATTTATTATTATTGCTACTATTGCTTAGGTAGTATCTTCCCAGAAATATTAGGACTTTTTTATCTATACTTGAAGTCAGTGAAGTTTCTCTGCATGCATTTTTTAATCTAAATCTCACTCATTTTCTTAATACCAATTTTTCTCTTAATTTGAACCATTGTGATTGGTCACGCAATAATACTACATTGATAGCATGAAATGGCTGCAGATACATAAATAGATAAATTATAATCACTTATTAATTGCTAACAATTAAAATTACAAGTCTTGACAAACCAGGCCTCCTTACCAAAAGGACAGGTCCGTGAGATCTACGTTCACATTAATTTTGGAGAAGAGAAAAATAAAAGTAATAATATAAACAAAATTTATTAATTTTCCTGACAAACTGCAATACAAGTTGTAATTATAAACAAGGAATGAATGAAAACATGATGTCTAATTTAATTCGTGAAAAATAATCGAAGGGTTCATCTTAAATATATAAAAATCTGTAAATTACTTCATATAAAACACTTGATTAAACAGATATTTTCAGATAAACTTTTTCTCATAAACATTTCAATCTGTCCCTCGACAGACGGTTAAATATTCCACACAGATGGGGTATTTTCTTTAATTTAGAGTCTTCCTTATCTAATAAAAGTTTATCTAATAAGATGTCAAATTGAAAAAAGAAACAATAACAGCCTTTATAGAAAGTCTATTTCAGGCTAGGTAATTCTGACCTCTCTGCCTAAGGTTTACAATTGATCACTACACCGTGTACAGAAACACGAACGCGATAGTATTAATAACAAAAATAATAGAGGTATAACATTACATTCATAATGTATGAAGTCTGCATGTAATCTATAAATTAATACTAAAATAAAATGTAATGTGTCTTAATATCCGAGTACTGAGTAGCATCCGGATCATAGACTGCTTGTGTTTTTTCCTGTTGCTGACCGGCTATGGATGTTCTTCGGAGATTAGTTGGACCAGATATTTGTTGACATCGCTGCCTAAGGTTTCATTCCCAGAATATATCGACTGTTGTATCATAATTTTGAGGGGAAAAAAATTATTTTTTTTGAAAATGTTTATTCCTTTTTTATTGAATTACAGAATTATAATAAAATAAGTATTAATCAAATAAATTACATCCATATGTTTGAATACTACGCCACATGTACTACTCTACTTTATGCACTCTAATCTAAAAACATCTCCTTTTATAGATTTCAGTGCCCCTCTTCACTTCTCTTCCCTAGAATTAATTAATACCAAATGAGAAAACATTTTATAGAGTTTTTGCAGTGACTACGAAATCCTAATAAATGATATATAAATGGAAAAGTGAATTGAAACTTCATTGAACTTCTATAAAAGAAATCCTCATTTTATTTGAAATTTTAAATGCTTTTAATTCCTTTAACTAAATTTATTTTCAAAAAATGAACAGCTAAAATTATCATATTTATTTTATTTACTTGATGAATGAATTGTTTTTGTAATCTGTTTTGTATATTGTATGTGTTAAAGTGTATTGTGTATGATAGTATTCAGCACCACGTTTGATTATAATCAGATCTGATTTTCATCTACTATTTTAAATTCTACACCATATACTCAGTGTGATAGTTATGATTTATTAGGATAAATAATGTTTTACTAGATTATAGTGTGATTTGAATATAGATCTGAAATATGTTGCGGCAGTTTCTCTCTGGCGGATTTCACGTAATACTGTGACTTATTCAAAATATCAAGAAAGTCGGGACAGCATTGGTTCAGAAAAAGACAAGGTGCCAATAGAACCTTGGGAAAAAGCCGCCAGTTCGCACAACATTTCATATAGTGGCAAGATAATAACTAAGCTCCAATCATAGCAAAATCAGTTCGTTGAAATGACGGTCCACTTTTAGTGGATTACTGTACTAGAAAGTACGTAATATAATTTTGTCTTTTGGAGAGTTGCCTACACCGTTCTCTTGTCCTACTATCGCGTTGCGCTGAGATCCATTCCTAGATTGGCAACAGAAAATTCAAATTTTCTTAGTTCCTGATATGAGTTTCGGATACCTGAGTTATAGGGTTTAGCCAAGCGCCTAGCCCCCCCACCAGTCTTGCGACAACAATTCCCTTAGCCTCTTCTAATACTCATCAGCGTTATATACATGTTAATTGTGTAAAAATACTGTCAAATTCGTTTCCAACACGAGTGAGAATCAAGCCTTTTTCCGCTGTCCATTTTATTGTTATTATATTATAGTTAAAGATTCAACATTATATCTTCCAGTTAGGCGGTTGTTTCTTATTTCTTCATATATTTTAATATTATTAGATAATTCAGGGAGAAAGTAAGATAAAGCCAAATCCAATAAGGCACCAAAAAATGACACATTTCTGAATGTTTTTATGTAATATAGAACAACCTTTAAAAGGATTTGAAGGAGTCGAGCTTGAATTTAGCCTATGTTAAGTATACTATATCCAAACGTCCTCTGCATCAAACTACCTCTGCAAATCCATACTGCGTAAAGATGTGAATGTGGTGTTTGCCGATAACAGTGAACATATTGTTAGGACTGGCACATCCGCAGGGATGCCAAGATCCCTAACATAGACCAATCCATCCTCTCAACTCCTAACCCCACGGGTATATTATTAGGAAACATAAGTTCTAGTTTTTAGCAATTTTAGGTAGTTCTAATTATGATTTTTTTTTTTAATTATGTCTCAGAAAAAAAAATTACATGCCACCCAAACAGAAGAACATTGTGTAAGCTTTAAATTTACAACAAATAAGAAAAAAAATTATATATATATATATGAAAAACACAAAACAACACAAGATAAAAACTATATAGAAACTTAATTAATTAAAAAGATGACATCATTTTACATTATTATTTTCATTTTTAAATTAAACAAAAATATATTGCAAAGATATTATGAGAAAAAAGTAAACTTATTTGTATTGTTAAGATAAGTGAATACAAAAAAAAAAAAAAATGAAAAGTAATAATAAGAAAACAAAGTAATAAGACATTGTTATTGTTGAACTGTGAAAAAACAATTTTCATGTCTGAAAATTTGTTCCCAGTTTGTTTTTTCCGGGCGTGTTATTGAATGTATAAAAAGTTTTTTTGATTATAAAAATAAATAAAATTAAAAAAAAAAGAAAAAATAAAACAAATAAAAATGATAAGGTTGTTTGAGAGTGAGAAATTAATAATAATGTTAGCTTCAGAGGTTTTCTTGTTGAATGATATTATTATTTAGATTTTTTCCCCATGGCTACTTCCTTCCGTTATGGAACATGACAATGTATTTTGTATATATATATAAAAAAAAAACAAAAAAAAAACTTAAAATGTAAAGAGAAGATAGTTAATATTACTCCTATCTCTCATTAATGCGGATAAGATTTCTAACTCTTTCAGGAACTCGAAGTGTGCTAACGAATATCATAATGTATTCGTTCGCTATTAAGTGTATAATATTATTTAATAATATACATTCAATCCAATTATATTCATTCTAAGTAATTAAAAATGAACAAAAATTATTTGTTGTGTACCAAACAAAAAATTAGCTAACGTGGTTTGATTAAGTGACTGTTTATTAACGTTTGACTAACTAAAAGAAAAATTAAATTCTTTGTTAACGAATTCTCTTTATGTCGGTCTTAAGATGAAATTGGGTTATCCTTAGATTAAGAGAATGCACCGCTAGGAGAGCAAAGAAAGGTGGAATCTTCAGGGGGCAAAGAAGATAATTCGAGACCCTCGACGTCCAATATGTAGACATTCTGCTGTCAAGGATCTCGAAACCAAGGATTTGATCTGGAAGTTTGTGAAGGAGATGGCGCCTGATCTTGTGAGTTTTGTGTCCTTATGGGAATTAAAGTCGTATGTGGCCAGTCGTATAAAGGCTGGAATCTTATCTTATGAACCATCATCGCTTTTATAAACTTTGTTTTGTTTTGTTTAAGAAAATTTGGGTATCTATTATTTTTGTTGTCATACAACAGATAGGTTCTGTTATGGTTATGTCATTCGCAGCCTAGATTGACTATTTTAACTGCAGCTTCCCATTTTAATTAATGCTACAATTACTCACTGTGGTAGCCCATATAGTAGAGTCGAATCCAAAAACTAAATCACCATATCGATAAGAAGAAGAAACTAAATTTCGGAGCTATCAAGTCAGTTATGCTGGAATTGAAACTCTACTGTTTATTGGGCCGATCAGTTTTGACATTAAAAGAGAAACTAAACGAGCATAAGTGCTGACTGTGACGATTGCCAAAAGTCATGAAAACAAAAAAAGTAATTGAATTCTTTACAATATTCTCTTGCTAGAAAATTGCTAAGTAATGCCTACTTACTAGTTTTGACAAATTATCTAGTCAACAGCTAATTGTGCCCACCACATTCACTGACAGACTCAACAATAATTTATAATATTAAGTAATATTTTTTTCACAAATACTTGAAAAAAAAATCTTTGCCATTGTTTATCTTGAAAACTGATATGCGGAGAAACTATCAAATACTCTGACGTTGATTAGTTTTATTTTTCAATGCTTCTTTAACAGGAAATATTGCGTTTTCCCTCTTATCGCGGCTTCTACACGACCAAATTTAAAAATGAATTTTTTTTTTTTCAGACTAGTTATAATAATTTCATTAAATTAAAAATTCACTTAAAACAAAAAAATTGTCTCGAAAATGTTACTATAAATATCTATTAATTATTAAAAAAACAAAAAATACAAAAGTGATCGTGATGAGAAAAATAATGCATCCAAACCTTTGAATCTTTTATCCCAACTTAAGAAGGATAGCAGTAGCTTTTTATTTTATCGATTTAAAAGAAAAAGAGGGAAAATTGAATCGTTTCCTAATAACTCTCATGCTTTGGAAATTCATGAAGTCAGAGCAATGGATGAGGCATCATTTAAAACAGAGGGATTAATAATCAGATTCCACTCTTTATGATAATCCTATTGAAAATATTAATGTTGAAATCTATTATAAAAACCTAGTTATAATAATCCTTAAGTGCCTTGAGTGCCTTATTGGCTTTCAAGAAGTAACGATCCTGCAGAGACTCATTGCAACATGGGCGAAACGTCGGTTTTTAGCAAACCACTGCGGCGGTCTTAACCAAGAAACTCAAGTGTATTTCAAGTGGATTAATTAACATAATTCTTGCTTAATGACCGTTTCAAATAAAAAGGAAAGCTTGTAGTAAATTTTATATAGAATTTCAAATTTTTTTTTATAACTTTTTTATTGAAATTCACAACTGCACGAAATGGCGCAATAAGTAAAACAGATGTATGTAGATATATGTGGCGTGACAGTAGTGAATGGCGGTCATCCAGAGATGAACACCATTTCAAATTAAATATACTAAGTTTATTCATAATGTATTATAAAAATTTCAGTTTCTCTCTAATTTTAAGAGCTTTCAACTTTTTCATGCAATGAATCTTCAAGTTCTACATTCACTAGAATGTAAATGCTGCTAGTAGGCGTTTATATGTCCAGACCAGAGCTAGTGCATAGAAATCTAACGAAAGCAAACTCTTTTTTAATTTGATGCGCACTTTATGGAGACTTCCAGAGCCTGTCCTGGGATACCCAATGGTACGGTCCGTGCGACCATCAGGGATTGGCTCCGTAGAGAACATGGCACATACTGGGAAGTAAGCCCAGGAGCAAGACACAGTAAAAGGATGATGCCCAAACTGTGTAAAATCAGAACCAAAGATACCCTTACCTGACTAGGAACCAAATTTCTCTGGTTACGGGGTGATTTCGGGTCACGGTAAGTTCAGGAAACATCTGCCTAAGGTAGGTGTGATTAACTTGGAACCGTTGTGCAGACTATGCCAGGGCGAGAGGGCTTTATTTCATTGCGTGGCAATAGTTAAATTTCGTTACGAAACCTTTAGTACCATTCGACCTGAGGAGGTAGTAACGCAAAACGATCTAGTGGTGAAAGCTTTGAAACTCCTCAGAAGAGGAGGGTTCACGTACTAGGTCATAGGGGATGGTTCAATAAGCCTATGTTGGCTGGAGTGTCGGGGTATAGCCCACCCGAATGCTCAAAGTAATCTTAAGAGTTTCATACAAACGCATTCTAGAAGGCGAGTATAAACTAAGCCAGATGTTTAATTTTGATTAGCAAGTACCTCATTTTAGTATAACGTCCATTTCGATAGAAAGTGGGCTCTCGGAACAAGTGTCAAATGAATTTTGCGAGATGGCAGACTTCATCTAATCCGTCTGGCTGGTAATTATTCGAGAACTGACTGAAGAAGATTAAAGAAGATATTATGAACTTTACAATGTGAGCTTGCAACTTGACCTTTCATCGAAAAAACATATTTTCTGAAAAAGTATAAATGTTTTTAGAGTATGGTTTGTATATACAAGTATGTGTGTATGACAGCCACGACAAAAACAAAAATTTAAATAGGAACAATATTTGGGTCCGCACATACGGACTAGTAAGCATACTTACACATAAGTAAGTGCGTTACGCAATCCGTAACAGCGTTGTCTAAATAATTAAAATAACAAACAAAATATTAAATAATCTTATAGGATGAAATAAAATGAATTATTAGACACGAAGCTGTGGCAAAGAGCTATGAATGGCGATCATAAACGACCACGTTCGGTAGTGCTATCTATTCGACAGCCAGAAAAGAAATTGTTAAAAATATCTAATAAAGATGTTTCAAGTTGTTATTACTTCAACAAAAACAAAAAATAAGAGTAAAAAAACACTAGTTAGAAACTCTCACTGCACTTAATTCAAATATAATTGACAATTTTCTTAAAACTGGGAATTTTTATTCATTTAGTTGTCTTAACATGAAACATAAGTTGTTGTAGGGGGCATGTTAATCCTCGCATACAGCAGGTGCTTGAATAACTGCATCCAGCAGTTTCGGATCCAGCATCAGCGTTTCGAATGCTCAACATGTGAGGTCAAATGTACGGAATTCCTGAATCATTTTCAAATAAAAGTGAATGGTATGAATGTGGAGCAGGTTTAAAGAAAACTGGTGGAGCCGTTTTGGAAGAAAAAATTCAGGAATCCACTGTACTTCCGATTAACAAATTTCTTTCTACCTTGGAATTGTAGGAATGCATTTAAGGTACTTTAATATTAAATAAGGGTCAGATTTTCAATCTGAAATGGCATTTTAGAAAAAAAGATTAAGGTGGCTTCTCCAGAACTTTCCGAAAAACAATGTTACTGGAAAAAATGTTTCAGATAAAAATGATAGGACATTACATAATATATAATAATATGCGGAAGTTAATTAAAAATCGTTGGAGCTATTTTCGAAAAAACCACGAATAATAATGACACACTTGACCAAAAACCATCATTTCGGATGCGAATAAAATGTAAATGGAATATCAAGATTGAACTTGCTCCGACTTTTTGTTTTTGAAATATTTAGATAAAAATAATGTTTCGCTAAAAAGCTTCTTGTTTTTTTTTTTATTAGGGGACATTAATTTTCATCATCATCCAAACATTCATTTTCCAGAAGAAACTCAATTTCGAAAATTTGACATGATCACTTTCCCTTACAGCAATTAGAGAAGGTAAATTAATTAATTAAAAAAACAAAAATTATATTACCATCAGTAAGTAAAGTAGTAGTCCGAAATGGAACTACTCTTTTCCCAGCTAAGTATACTAATTATACAATATTATAAAACTAAATTCAATTTTTGGCAGTAATGGAAATAATTTTAATCAAAAGTGATACAATGTTAACAAACACAGCAACGTTAAGGTAGTTAAATATGAACAAAATAAAGGTTTAATATAATGTAAATGAATAAAATCTTAATTAACCAAGAAGATAAAGTGCGCTAATATTGGGAAATTCTATATTATGTGGGATTAGGGAGCATTGGTACGAGGTATCAGCAAGTTGATAGTGATAATATAATAATAATAATTCATATTATGGTTCCTTAAAGAAGAAAAGAAAAAAGCATATAGTTAGATATAGTATTAGTTACACTCGATTCAACGGAAACGGTGTGGAAATTGGAAAGTTTTCTGCCTCTGTTTAATTGTTTTCATTAAAATATTGTAATTTTAATTACGTAAACTATATGATACAAGCTTTGGAGCTAACAATTTTTATTAGTTTTTGTGAAATAACAAAAAATACAGAAGAGTTAAGAAAAACAAAGAATCGTTTAAAGAGAAAGTATGGAAGTTAGCAGTAAACAATCTGCAATAGCGGTAATCCTTATGCAGGCAAGAGAAATAAAAGATCTTTAGCTCGGGAGACGACACCCCTGCATTTATTCCGACCTCCTACAGTTAATAAAACTTAATGAAAATAATAATAGCAATGATAAGGGCACCAAAGGAACACACAGGCGGCTATTGAAAATAAATTCAAACTTAATGATAAAGGTCCTTACTGACCATTTGTAGAAGGCAAGGACGGCAATATAGGAAATATATGTAAAGTCACATTCGGAAATGGATATACGTAGATGATAACAGCCATTCCAGTGGCTGTTATAGACCCCATAATATCGTCTAATGAGAGTTAATAAAACGGAATGCATACACTACCAAGGAAATCATCTGGCAACGGATGCAATATGCCCAAAATACAAGGACGAAAACTTTGGTTTAGTTCGTAGGTGGCACTCTTTCAGGGGGTAGAGTGCTTCCTCGTGTTCAAATTCGTGTAATAAAATTCTTAATAAATAAATTGATAATCGAAAAATCCTGGCCTTGTATTAGTTAACAAAGTCGTATAGTATACAAAATAAAATTTCTACATTATACACGTTGTTAGATATTTTTATTGGGTGTATTGGAAATCTAAAGAGTAAAATAAAAAGACAACTTCAAAACAAGAGATCCCTTTATTGCTTCCTTCAAAACAAATTCCCACACACCGCATCTTACCAGCGGCCTACTGAGCAGGGATTTGGACTATCCAAATCAAGTGTAGCTTTAAGCCAATAAATGTAGTGTGTAACAGAAACATTATGTCGAAGTAAACTTCTACACGAACTTGAAAATTTGTTGTAACGCTGAATGAAAATCCGAAAGCGGCCAGAAATAAGATAAATACTCACGCTAAATCTAATAAGGGTGCTAACTGATGAATATGCAAACAAAAGACATGGTGGCGAATAGTGTTCCCGAGTGGCAATACCGAGCTTTGTTCCTGCTGAGTCGACTGTTATTGAGCTAGTGGGCCACCTGGGTCAGTCAGAAACATTCATTCGAGTGCGCTATGGTCGGAGACGAGTGCTTTGGATGTGTGTTCGTGGGTGGCTCCAGTCCCCTTAGAGTGAATGCAAAGCTAGCGGTTACAAGGGAGAGCACGAGTGAATTATTATTAACACTGAAGATTCGGTTGTAGTGCAGAAGATAGTCTCATGGTACTAGAAGAAATAGTAATGTGTTAATGTAGTTTAAGAAATTCTCATTGTTAAGGGTCGTAATTGTATTTATGATAGTTAATGTAGCAAGGTAGTGTTGCGAGAAAACCTCAGTGTTCGGGGCTTTAAATTTAAGTAGTTGAAGTATAACGTATGGGTAGCCTAAGGGATAATAATAACTCACATAGAAAAAGTAATCGTATTATTGTAGCGTAGAATTAATAACTCGGTTGCAGTAAGGTAATAATGTATTAGTAACATTTAATATACATATGTAAAAGTTTGTTGTTAATAATGCAGCATCGTCTCATACAAACATAAAAGTGGTTTAAAAAAAACTACGTCATATGAACACTTTCCCTTAAAAATAAAGTGTAAACTGGATTTTGCTCGGGATTTTCTCAACTGAAAATAAGTGGACATCCAAGATCGCTTGATGAACTCAAAATGAAACAAGCTATCTCAGAAAAAAATCTCCAACATTTAAATCAGTTATCATATAACTTGAATTATCATTGTCTAGTTCCAAAATTTGCTTTTCATTTATCTTCGTTGAGGTTCGCTTACAGCTTATTTTCCATTCCATAGCTATAAGAGATGGTGGAGTTAATGTTAGCTTAATATGAATAGAAAGGTGGTATTGTTTCTCAAGAGCAGTAATGAAAGCAATACATAATGGTGATAGTTCTGTATATAAAGAGAATTGGCTGGTGAATAAGATAGAGTATAACAGCTTTGGGTATAATCCTCCATTGAATTTTGAGGCAGACAGGATATATATATATATATATATTTATAGATGAGAGAAGCACCAATTAATACAGGGCTTTAGAGGGAACTTAGTTGCATCCGTTAATTGTGAGAGAAGCAAGTTAATAGTACACAGCCGGTCGCTAGATAACACCACTCTTCTCTCAAACTCTCTCTTTCACTCAGGCAAATTCCATTGTTCAAAATCATATCATCAATAATAATTACAGCACACAGTTATAATAAATTGAAAACAAGTGAGTTTTCTTCATTACGATAGATAAATTTATTCAATGGGTAATTTTATTTCAAAGAACAATAGCAAAAACTTTTGATTAATTGAAATAGCAGCTTTGTAGGTAATTAAAACCAGTTTCAGTCATTATCATAAGCATTGTTTACCTGGAACAATAAATCTAGAACGAACTTTTCTAAAAGATGTCGGTTTGTTAAAGTTAGTTAAATCTAATAAAGTTTATATTTCCTTTGTCCAATTATTTTTTGTTCATAGATAATTTTTAAACAATATATTTCTTCTCTGTGGAAGCATTTCGGTTGTTTCAAATTTATGAAATGCATTTTTTCGCCAGAAGTACAAATTATTCCCTAAAGGATAATAATAATTCAGTCTGCGAAAGTGTCATGAGAGGGAAATTGCCAAGGTTCCTCAATGGCTTTTTAGAGTTACGAAGGTCCCGAGTACGACTAGGGTCGGTCCTTTCGGACCTATACGTTTTACAAAATGGAATTCCACAGAGGTCGTTACTAAGTGTAACATTATTCACGATAGCGGTAAACGCCTAACCGAAGTTGTAGGAGACCCTATTCAAGTATCTCTATATGTTGACGATCTCGCCATTTATTTGTTAGGAAGGGACCTCGGCTAAACGCGCAAGTCACGCCTCAAATTACTAGACAGAATTTATAATGAAGGTATTAGATTTTTTTTTTTTAGCGGGGGGGCCATCGCACTGCGACCTTGATCCGGTCTATTGTGCTATGCCCCCTGGGTACCGCAGGCCTGCCCACAGCACCCGAACGGATGTCCAATTGAACATCCGTTCTACAGCAACTCCATCAGTCTGAGATCCCTAAGGAATCCCAGTATTCTGACGGGCTCTAGAGAGGGTATGTCCCCCTCCTCCATCCGGTAGCTGCCCAGGTTCCTAAACCTTCTCTGAGTGGCAGCCTCACAGTCTGTTAGGAGATGTAGTGGAGTTTCCTCCAGCTCCTCACAGAATCTGCATGAGCTGTCACTTTCCAAACCCAGCTTCACCAGGTGTCCTCTAAGTCGGCAATGCCCCGTGAGGAAACCCGTAAGAACACGGAGCTTGTTCCTGCTCAATCCAATGCAGGCCTCCGACCTCCGTTGGTTATAGTTTCCCAAGCAGATCTTGGCCTGCCGCAAACCGGGGAGGGAGTACCAGAGTTGAGATCTCTTCGTCTCCTCCTCCTTCCTAAGTTCCTCCAACAGAAACTAGTCGCTAGTCCCACAAAAAGGTTCCAGAAGTGGGTTCGTAGCGCCTATCTTGGCCAGGGCGTCGGCCATCTCATTCCCTTCAATGCCAATGCCCCGGCACCCACCAAAGTGCAACTTTGTTCCTGCTGCCCAGATTCTGACCAGGCTAAGGATTGGCCACACACGTGTGACCCATGAGCATCTCCTTATTAATGGGAGAAGGCCGAGGTGCTCTCTATGCCAAGAAAGGCTAACGGTGATCCACGGGTTGGAAGGTGTCAGGCTCTGCGTGCTCAGAGGGAAAGAGCAGGCCTGCCACATGACAAGCGCGCTATTCTGCGGAGAGACTATTATATAAAGCGCGCCTTATATAAAGAGACTATTTGCTTTTTTAAAGGATATTAATTTATATAGACTTAGGTTATTAGGATAAATAAATTTTGGTGAAGGAATATGAGTACTTCACCCAATTAGGTTAGTTTTTTATTTATATTTAGGGGAAAGGAATATCGAGTACTTCCCCATTGTGTGAACGCGTAGTGTGAATGTATGATTAGTATGCATGTATTTATTAGCGAAAATGTATTTATTAGCGTGTATGAATTCGTGTGAATGATTTATTAGTGAATATGTATTTATTGGCGTGAATGTATTTATTAGCATGAATGTTTTATAGTGAGAATGTTTGTGTGACTCTACGAGGCTGAGGCCATTACAGAGCCCCTATGTGGCCTCTATGTGTGTTTAGGTTTGTTTTTATTCCGGGGTTATATAAAAGTTTTTCAACCCCATTAGTTTTAACGCATTTTAGGATTAGATTAATGGGGTGCAGGAACATTAGTTAAAAGTACTGGACACCTAATTTTACAGCAAATAGCCTGTTTAGGATAAGATGTTTCAGGATAGTTTCTTAATTACTATGTTTCAGGATAACTTCTTAATTACAGTATTTAAAAATGGTTTTTATAATCTTTACGCAATGCATTGTTTGCTAGTGCAAATAGATCCCACAATTTTTATCTAATTATTTGTATTATTATTTAACACGGTGTAAAATGTAAAATATGTATTTTTAACCAGGGATGGCACTACGAAATATCCACGCTCCCTCTCGTCGACAGGATCGATGATATAAGAGGGGAGGCGTGGTGTTCAATAACCTTACGCTCCACCTCGCCTTGTTGGGTGTCGCTAATTCGATGAACCTTTCAAGTTTAAAGTTGTAGTAGCGATTCATCTTTACTGTTTAAAGTTTATCTGGTGACTGATTCATACTCAAATTGGTTTGGTGACTAACTGTTAATCCCCTCAGATGGTCAGTTTTATTCATTTTTTTTTTTTTTTTTTTACAGTTAAAGGCAGCTTCTAGGTGAGAGATTGGCTGTTAAGGTTGAAGCCCATTCGCCAATACATTGTAGTGGGCATGACAGATTGTGAAATGCATAGCTGCAGTGCGCTTGGAAACTCAATGGCGGCCCCTTGATGCGGTTGCCAATAGAACCATTGAGTCTAGCTTTTGTATGGCAAATTTGCTGGTGATTGGTTCCATTACACTGAACTGTAATTCGTAGTTAGAGAAAAACGGTTTTTTGTAGATACGATTATATTTGTAGATTTTTTTTATTATTTGATTTTTCTTTTTCAGTTTTTTGCGATTCGTGCACTCCCTCGATGTAGTATATAATAACATTAAAAATCGCTTCGCCAATTTAGGGGAACGAGCACAGTTAAAATTTGAAAAAATGTTATTAAAATTGACCTTGAACTACCACGGATTCATACGTGAGATTTGAAACAGGCATCTCTCATCTCCATACAAAAATTTGTTGACGTATTCTTACTTGGTGGAGCCCAGCTTTTCAAATGTAAATAAAAATGGAAGACAACTTTTTAAACAAACAATACATACCTGGCGATGAAAACCTGTCATTTCCAACGAAAGACACATGTTATAATTAGGCACAATTTCAGAAATAAATTATTACTGTTATGTTCTTTAAATTAATAAATCAGTATTGTATTCTATTGATTTCCAGCATATATAGATTCAGTTATATAAAGTTGTTAATTTGGTAGAAATTTAGTAAACTTTATAGAGGTGTTTGCGTTCACTCAACCGCATTAAAATATTTAGACACTCTCTGCTTGCTTTCCTCATTTATTAAATAATTTAATTGGAATTTATCGATATTATCTTGGTCTTCTAAATAAATAGCAGAAAATTATTTTATTTTTACTTTCTCTTAGTTGGAATAAGATAATTTTAGAGAAAGGTGTTTGCGAATCCAATAACTAAACAACTCAAAAACGAAACTTTGCAAACATTTGAAATTACAAATACTTGATTTATCAACAGAGAATGTGAGGAGAAGTTTACATTTCGCGATTATCGAATCCAATAATTTGAGAAATTTGTTCTTCTGAAAGATCATTTCAAATTATTGTAGAGTTCCATAACATTCTGGACAATTAAATATTATTTAATAATTCATAAAACATGATATATATAATCATTTTTTAAATTTAGCTTTTGTTTATGTATACAACGAAGACATTAAACATTCCTGAAAGTTCAAACTTCAAATTCTGGTTAGAGGATAGGAACAGTTCTTGGTTGAAATTTGTCCAGATTTATAAGATGCAGGTTTTAGATATTATGAAAAAGACTGGCTGTAAGTAAGCCAGATTCACTGCTATCTAGATCTGTTGTGAGTGTCAATGTTTGTATATACAACGTAGTTGGAAGAATACAATGAATAAGTGCCTTGTCAATGTAAGTGTTGCTAAACTGGGATACCCGCAGGGAAGCAATGATTTCTGAAGTCTCCCTTCCAGGATGTTTTTAACAAATAAGATTTGGAGTGAGCTTTTTAAAAATGATAAGCATAATTTTTCAACCAAGAGACGATAAAATGCATTGTGGAATAGCTGAGTTTGAAGAAAATTTGTTGAGAATTCTAATAAAATTAGAAATTCTAAACTTGTAATAAGAAAAAGCACAATCAAATTATACTTTAGTTAAAAGAACGTTTGATAACTCATTTATTATTTTAATATTTTTAAAAAAGGAATGCTAAGAATTTATTTAGATTGTCAGAAAAGTACCTTTTTTTTCTTTGGCGATAGGTGTACATGAAAACATTTTTATCTTTACTGCAGTAAGAGTTCCATAAAAAGTATGTATTTTAATAAGATTATAAAAATAAAGTTTATTAAAAAAAAGGAGACCAATAGGTTAATCTGTTATTGCTAGAATCCACCAATGTGAAACTGCAATGTATTAATTATTGTTCTGCAAATGGTCATGTAGAATTGTAGATGGTTATTGGTAAAGTGAAAAGTTCAAGGTTAATAATGGTCATGTGCTTTCGACTGTTAAAAATAAACAATTTAGCAGATTGTGATAATCAATGTGGGTTTTCTAAGCGGTATTATAGTTTGGTAATAATGTTTGTTTATATGCTGCGGAAGGCAGGTGATAGTAATTGGTAGGTAATATTATTATGGTATATAATATTGTATTGGTATGTAATATTGTAATTCACTAGGTTCACAGCGTTAATTTAATTTAGCAATTAAATACTGTTTGCCGACTGGTTAGTTATTAGATGATAATCACATACTAACTACATTCAATCATATGCAATCGGTGAGGAGGATCCCACAGATTTTACATTTCGCATAAAAAAAAGATTAGATTTTATTACTTTTAAGAAGGACCGCCGCCAATACAGATTACATATTTACAAAAAATTGTGATCATTCTGGTACCAAATTGGACCTCAGAAATATTTGAATAATCAATTCAGATCTCTGGTAGAGTGTGTATGGCCAATATTTCATTTGACCCCTTGTCGAAGGAAGTTCATCTGTTTATTTAATTTGTGAAATTTATTCACTTAAAATGTAATGATTTTTATGTTCTGAAGGATTTTTATAACCCATTTTTACTTTTCCACTGAAAGTGCGAATTTACAGAAAATTTTTCTGAGATTCCTTGATAATGTTGAGGAAGACTTGTTATCCAGTTTAGATAGATTGTCTTTATATGAAAATTTCTTTCCAAAATTAATAATTCCAGGAATATATTTCTTAACTCAATTCTAAAACAAGGTACAGTTTTCGTTTCCCACTCTCTCGGCCTGGAGTGGGAGAAACCAGATAAATACAGCAACGGACAGTCCAGAAAAAGGTAGTTCACTAGAGTTCAAATCTCGCCAATCACTACGTGTCATTCCACTCTACCTTAACCATTCTCTACTGTAAAGTCCAGACAGACTGATTCTCTTTATTATTGTACTAGTTAACCAGCGTTAACAAAGTCTTCTCATTTCATCAACCAGACCCAAATTCTCTCCACCTAACTCTCCCATTATATTGGTGACGCTCAGATTACACTGACCACTGGAGATTTATTTACAAATTAAACAGTTTTCTTTCATTTTCCATTTTTCATTAAATATATATATAATACATATATATTTATATAGCAGAGATAATGGACTGGAAAATTTGTTTTCTTTATTTTTTTTTATATAATTCATTTTTCTTTATTCTCAATTAAGTTTTTCTTTCATTTTCAATGTAAAGCAAACTTGTGGTATTTAAAAAGTTTTTTTATATATATATATATATTTTATTACACTACCTATTTACATAAATTTTCCATTTTCTTTTTTTTATTTTATTAAATTATACATATATATTTTAATTTTCCCACAATATTTGCCACTAATTAGAAAACTTGGAAACTTTCAATTTTTGGAATTTACTTTAATTTTTTTTTGTTTCCGTTAAGTTCCAATGTTTTTCTCATTTTTCTGATAATGCTTTAAAAATTACTTTTTCTTTTTCAAAGAGAGAGAGAGAAATCAGTAACTATACACAAGATAATACATAATGTTTGTTTTCTTTTTCTTTTGCTTTCTTTTGTTACCAAATTTGGTTCATAAAAAGAGATTGAAAGAGCCTTTTTTTTTTTTAAGCAGAAACCAATAAAAACAAAATGCTATAAAAACCTGAACCTTGTTCTTTAAAAAAGAAAAAGAAATGAAAAATAAATAAATAGAAAATATAGTAAAAGAAGCAAGTAGTCTGAAGCACTAAATCTCATTTTAACATTTTCAGATATTTCTTACATTCGAACAGAAACTTTGTTAACACTGGTTAACTAGTATATTAATAAAGAGACACAGTCTGACTTGACTTTACAATAGAGAATGATTAAGGTAGAGTGATATGAGAATAATACTTAGTGAATGATATGTAATGATGAACTATACTGAACTATATATTCCTGGACTGTACGTTGCTGTATTTATATGGTTTCTCCTACCCCATTCCGAGAGAGAGGTTGGGTTCGATTCTCTTCTCTATATTCTCTTTGGTTGCTCTTACATAACCCCTCTCCTGAAAAAAAATTTTCATATATGAAAAATTTGAGCGTGCGGGTGGGTGAGTGTATGTGTGTAGAACATCTTGTTTGGCTACGAGTTTGTTGCAGCTAGCCTGGGGTGTTGAAACTAGCTAAGTTAATGGAGACTAGCTAGTGATGAAGCTGTTGCGAGCTAGCCAGTAATGTTGAAAGCTAGCATTGATGATGAAAACTAGCTTATGCTGTAGCAGCTAGTGATGGCCTTGTTTGAGAGCTAGCTAAGGATGCTGAAAGCTAGCGATGGTGATGATGCAAACTAGCTAGTGATGTTGAAGCTAGCGATGATGTCTTCTTGTGTCATTATGAGAAACGAAGGAGAGAGAGGAACAGAATGCATTTATGAATTTGTAGTACATGGCAATAACTGATAATTATGAAAAATGTAACATAAATTTAGGTTAATTAGATAATAAAAATTGCAAACAAAAACTGACTTAAAAAATATTGAAAAACTTATAAAATTTGTTACATTTGAAAGTACATTATTTTCATTAAAATATTCATCAAAATATTCTTTCAATTATTTTCTTGTATGAATTTAATTAACATCATAAAGAATAACAAAAACTTATTTTTAATTAAATACATTTTAAAGTTCAATATATTATTATTATTTCTTATTTCTACCAATTTACATGTAAAACTTTTTAAAATTAAGATATTTTGATAGTTGTTATATTTACATTAAGAAAAAAAAATAAATTGTGAACATTGAACACACGATAATGAAAAATAAAGTAGAATTTGTTGATTAAATTACTATCATATATGAATGATAAAATTTTAATATATCAAATGAAAAATTGAATTTGTTTGTTTGATTATTTACATAAAATTTAATATAGTATTCAATAGTTATTTATTATTATATCTTCTGTATATCTTAGCCTTATAATGAGTGATAACATATTTTTAGCATATTAATTTATTATATTGATGTATTAATGATTTTTTTTTTTTTTTATACGCACTAGTTACTTACAATTAATATTCTAATCCATCTAAGAATGATAATTACTTTTGTGAGCGTATTTTATATAATTAATAAAAACATAGGAAGATAAGGATAAAAACAAGGAAATGTTAAAAAAAAATAAAGTTAGTGAAAAAATATTCAAATAAGAGAAGTAATTAGTAAAAAAAAAAAGGTAATAGATAAATATTGAATAGTAACTAGTAATTAAGAATGTAGGAAGGTACAAAAATTATACCAGTGCAGCATTTTGGCCGACGAATTTTGTCAAGTCAATGACGATGTTCAGTTAATGAATTCAATATGTATTATGTATTCACCCCATTTAATGAGGAGTGTTGACAATGCTCCTCAAGTCCTTCTATGTTGGTTTAACCAAAGTGATTCTGAAATTTCCCAACTATGAATCAAAATGCAATGATTCGATTTGTTTATTCTAAATTCCTTCTTTTAGGAATGTTTGGTTTAATGTTTCTTGATGTAATTTAAGTTTTAAATTTTATGAAGTTTTCCTAAAGTGAACCAAAGTGCAATGATTCGATTTGTTTTGTTTTTAATAGTTTAGGTTTTAGGCCATAAAATATGATGCTATTATCATTGTTATTTTATTAAAGTCGGTGTTTTTATTTTTTCGTCGATTTAAATAAATTAATTTTTGTATGTAGTATCATTGTTTTGTTTTAATTTACTATTCATATCATTAATAATAGATGTGGATTTTATAATGATTGCTTACTGATTAAAATTTAAATCTAGAGCTGAGCGAGCAGGATAAGGAATTTTTGCGCAATTTCGTGGGAAAGAAGCTGTCGCAAAGGTGCTGGAAATGAGCTCATGTGTGATCACAGATATCGGTTATGTGCACATAAAAAAAAAAAAAATTCAAAGTATTTTCATAGTATCGTCGGTTAATTAATTAATTGTTTGATGTTTCCTTCTTAGCTTATTTCGAAGTTGCTAAAAGACCGTGAGAAAGAAAATTCATTCGTTTCCTGCTAAACAAAACATAATTATAAAATAAAATATTTGCAAATTCAAAAAAACAGGTAAAGAGAATGCTAGTACTAATGATTAATAATACCCCAGGACTTCGCCTTTTTGTTACCTGCCTAGGTATATGGACTTAGACAATAACTTCCAGTAAAGGGTTGGAAAGGCCATTTGTTGAGTACAATTCGGCTTGTTTGTGGGGTGGTTAGCTTAATTTTTACTTTCTCTTACTACTAGTAAGAGGAAGTATTGTAATCGTGTCAAATTTTCGATGTTGAGTTTTCACCGGAAATATCCGTTTTGAGGTCCCCTGAGTCCAAAAAAGTGGTTTTTAGCAAACGGTGTGTGTGTGGGTGTGTGTGTGGGTGTGTGTGTGTGTGTGTATGTGTGTATGTAAACAGCATAGCTCAAAAACGAAAAACCGCAGAAAGTTGAAACTTGATATTCCGTTTACGAATCACCATGGGATCTGACTGTATTTTATCTGTCAAAATTTCTCAACCGGAAGTACCACTTTACAAGTTGTTTTTTTTTAGTTTTTGCAATTTTCTCAAAAATGGCTCCTATGATTTTCTTCAAACTTGATGTATCAACTGCACATACAAAGAGCTACAATTTTTATTTGAAATATTTCTCTAGGGAAATTCATTTAAGGGCAGTTGTGGGGAGGGGTGGGGCTAGGTTTCCATCTACAGTGTTATTTCAGTTTATCAGACAATTCTGTCATCTAAATAATATTAATTAGAATTGGATTTGTTGTTGAAATTCCGAATTTGAAAAATCGGATAACCGGAAGTGCGTTTACTTTATCTGCGTTTATGGAAGGCAGAAAACGTATGAATACTTAATTACTTCTAAGGAATTACTTTTCTTCTTTGAATATTTTTTCACTAATCTTATTGTTTTTAACATTCCCTAGTTTTTATCCTTATTTCCTATATTTTTATTAATTATATAAAATGCACACACAAAAGTAACTATCATTGCTACATGGATAGCAACAATAATTGTAAATAAGCATGTGTAATAAGTATTAAAAAAAAAAAAAAAATCGTTAAAACATCAATATAATAAATTAATATGCTAAAAATATGTTATCACTCATTATAAGGCTAAGATATACAGAAAATATAATAATAAATAACTATTGAATACTATATTAAATTTTATGTAAATAATCAAACAAACAAATTCAATTTTTCATTTGATATATTAAAATTTTATCATTCATATATGATAGTAATTTAATCAACAATTTCTACTTTATTTTTCATTATCGTGTGTTCAATGTTCACAATTTATTTTTTTTTCTTAATGTAAATATAACAACTATCAAAACGACTTAATTTTATAAACTTTTACATGTAAATAGATAGAAATACGAAATAATAATAATAATATATTGAACTTTAAAATGTATTTAATTAAAAATAAGTTTTTGTTATTCTTTATGATGTTAATTAAATTCATACAAGAAAATAATTGAAAGAATATTTTGATGAATGTTTTAATGAAAATAATGTACTTTCAAATGTAACAAATTTTATAAGTTTTTCAATATTTTTTAAGTCAGTTTTTGTTTGCAATTTTTATTATCTAATTAACCTAAATTTATGTTACATTTTTCATAATTATCAGTTATTGCCATGTACTACAAATTCATAAATGCATTCTGTTCCTCTCTCTCCTTCGTTTCTCATAATGACACAAGAAGACATCATCGCTAGCTTCAACATCACTAGCTAGTTTGCATCATCACCATCGCTAGCTTTCAGCATCCTTAGCTAGCTCTCAAACAAGGTCATCAGTAGCTGCTACAGCATAAGCTAGTTTTCATCATCATGGCTAGCTCGCAACATCATCATCATTGCTATCTTTCAACATCACGGACTAACTCGCAACCGCTTCATCACTAGCTTTCTGCATCAAAAGCTAGTCTCCATTAACTTAACTAGTTTCAACAACCCAGGCTAGCTGCAACAAACTCGTAGCCAAACAAGATGTGCTACACACATACACTCACCCGCACGATCAAATTTTTCACATGTGAAAAATTTCTTTAGCAGAGGGGATGATGTAACAGCAACCAATGAGTGTACAGAGAAGACAACCAAAGAGAGTAGAGAGAAGAGGAACGAACCCAACTACTCTCTCGGCCTGGAGTGGGAGAAACCGGATAAATACAGCAACGGACAGTCCAGAAAAAGACAGTTCACCAGAGTTCAAATCTCGCCAGTCACTATGTGTCATTCCACTCTACCTTAACCAGATTTTGTTTTATTTTTTCAAATTATTAGTTACAGATCTTTTTGCTGAAATACCACTTCATACAGAAAACTTCGGCCGTCAAAACAGAAATTAAAACTACCTTAACCATTCTCTACTGTAAAGTCCAGGCAGACTGTGTCTCTTTATTAATACACTAGTTAACCAGTGTTAACAAAGTCTTCTCATTTCATCAACCAGACCCAAATTCTCTCCACCTAACTCTCCCATTATGGTTACAATCATAGCTATTGTATAGTCGGCCTATTCAAGTTAAAAATCTGCAAGCATTACGATTTTGACGTTTTGAAAAGTCTTTAGCGTGTGGTCATGAACAGAAAATCGCTGAAAATGGGAATATTAAAGCTTGAATATCGAAACCAATTTGGGAGAAAGTCCAAGAAATGTAAAGAACAGTAATTGAAACGCTACGAAAGAAGTACTGTCTAATTTAGTTAGGTTTTAATTAAGGAAACAGATTAAAAGATTGTTACATAGTTTGGAATGCGTAGTTTTTATATTTTTCTAATTAAATAATTTAACAGGTCTGTTGTCAATGTGGAACTCTTTGATCCATTAATTAGTGCAACTAAGAACTGTATTCAATGTTTTGCTTAGCATTCGAAATATGTTTAAAACAATTCTAATGAAATCAATTCTAAAAATATCTATTAATTTGTGAAATTATAATTATTTAATTGTTTTAATTAATAAACATACAATTAGTTGGTTTTATATAAATATTTTTCGATATCGTCAGCAATAACTGTTGAAAGACAAAGTAATCAAGACAAAGTGTCAAGTTTTTGTAATTGAGTTTTCACCAGAAATACACGTTTTGAGCTCCATTAGGAAAGAAAAAAAAATCTGATGTGACGATGTTCTCTAGTAACAGTTGACATATTTTACTTATCATGTCTTCAAACCTGTAATTTTCACTAAAACTTTAGTTGGCTATAGCGTATAGGGTGGGGGCTGAACTTATTGAATTTTGTGGATGTGACTGTAATAGTAGCAGAATTATTATGATAGTTGGTGATTGTTGATTATGATGAACATATAACTGACACTGTATAGATACAATATTAGAAAAATATAATAACCAAGCATTCTAAAATATAATTGTAGGCAATTATATTCTAACGATTTACTTAGTAAAGAAGAAAAATTAAATGGAGTGTAGTGTGGCCGAGCGAAGATTAATGATGTTGGTAGCGATGTGGAACATAGAATGGTAGCGTTGGCTGATGTGAGTCGCTTGGATAGTGATGTGGCTTGTTAGAACTATGGCTTGTTCTAACGGTGGATCAGCTAGTATGGCTTAACGTTGATCTTGAGACTTGTTAAATTGTCAAACTTAATCTGGCGACTGATTGTTACTCTTCAAAGTTGATTTGGCGATTGATAATTAAGCCCTCAGGTTTCCACTTTTTATTCCCAGTTTCTCCTTACTCTAGAACAGCTTCTGTAGTGACATTGGTGTAGAAGTTGCAGCACATTTGTCAGTACATTGCAGTGTGCGTTACAAGGGGAGTAATGCATAGTTGACGTGCGCTTGGAGGCTCGGAGATGGCTCCTCGTTGTGACTGCTTATGTAACTGCAATTGTGATGGTAATTGGTTCCATTACAGTAACTTAAAAGATTCTTAACATAAAAGTGATTACATTGTATGACAGCGCCCTTGTCAGCTCGTATCAAAACTTAACTAACTGTTACTCATTCCCCCAGAAACTCTTAAAATAAACGATTGCTTTAAAAACTTTATTAACTATACACTTTTAGTATTATCAGTATTATTTTAAATATTTTTCCAGCAAAATTATATATGAGAAATAAACTAAATATGTTAAAATACCAATTTTGAAGAAAATCATTTAACCTGCGCGAAATGGACTTTTCGGATACTAATTTAGTAACAAATTCTGACTTAAAAAAAGAAAAATTTGGTGTGAAACCTCACACAACTTTCTCTTACTCAAGTTTTCAAAATTGTAATTGACAAGTTTTATAGTTAGTGTACCAAATTTGATGCAATTCGTCCGAGTTCGTCGAAAGCTGAAAAAAACTGTTCAGTAAAAAAGCATTTACGGTTTACTAGTTTTCTTGAAACTGGGAATTTGGCTAATTAATTTTGTTAGGATGGTAGAATTGTATAATCAACTACGATAGCAATTTAGAGAAAAACATACCCCCCCCCCCCAAGCCCCCTTAAATGACTTCACCAGGAGAAATGTTACAAATAAAAGTTACAGCTCTTTATATGGTAGTTCACATTCTTACTTTAATGAAAATCGTTGCAGGCGTTTTCGAAAAAATACCAGATAACTGAAAAATACATTTCAATAAAAATGCACTTCCGGTCATCCGATTTTTTCAAACTCGTGTTAAATGTGTTGTGAAATTCAAATCTTGAATTTCAACAACACTTTAATTCTAATTAGTATTATTTAGAAGATAACTTCTAGAATACTTCTAAATAGTACTTTAGAAGAAATAGCACTTTAGAAGAAAACCTAATCCTCTCTCCCCTAAACACCCTTAAATCAATTTTTCCGTTGAAATAAAAGTTGTAGTTCTTTGTATGTATAGTTGATACACCAAGTTTAAAGAAAATCGTCGGAGCCTTTTTTTCGAAAATCGTAAGAAAGTAAAAAAGAAATTCAGTAAAGTGGTACTTCCGGTTCAAGAATTTTGACCGATGACCTACTATCAGATCTCATAGTGATACCTAAACGAAATATCAAGTTTGAACTTCTACGATTTTTCGTTGTTGTGCTATGCTGTTCAAACACACACACACACACATACACACAATGTTGAGATTTATAGACAATGCTATTAATGTGAGATTTTGCTGGACTAAATCACATATAGATACCCTAGGAAATGAACGAGCGATTTACTTGCGAAAAAGGCTGCATTTGAAGAATCGCGGAAGTAAAGTTACTCAGAATATTCTACAGGTTTCTTAAAAAAATGGAAACAAGACTGCAGAGAACATGGGAGTTAACAAGCAAAGGAAGCATTTCTAGGCAGTACTTACAAATAAAGCATACTCTTCAGACTAAAGGATTTTACACATACTTTCAAAATAACACCAATTTGATAGGCCCTGATAAGACAAGAACTTATCTTGCCAGATTTGGGATAATATAATCAGCTGATTATGAGTGCAATACCAATGAACTTACAGACTGTGGACCATATAATGTTTAATTGCACCCAGCTTGAAGCAGCCAGAGCGTCACTAATACAGCATATTGTCACAAACAATTATCGTTGGCCACCTCTCGGAAGGCCACCTCATAAGAAACAGAATTTACTTCATCAACATTGCATCCAGCAGATTTTAAAATTTATTTCTAAGGCAGGCTTTGACATTTTGTGATTTAAAATAATATAAAGTAATTATTTGTATTTAAGACTTGTCAAAACATAATAATTGATATTTATAGATATAAGAAGTTACATATCATGTACAGGAAAAAGATCTGGTATGAAAGACTCACAAGCCTTTCTCTTACTCCATTTACATAGTTACATAGTCTGTAGTATTTCGAACTAATCTTTCCATGTGTGGATTGCGCCATTTACCTTAAAAAAATTAAGTTCAATATAATGAATAACCACAAACTCCAGGTCAAAGAGAAGTTTTTCTAATTAAATATTATAAATACCCTTGAGAAATTTTTATGGGTGTTTAATATCAGTTTTATTTTGTTCCACTAGTATAAACGGCCAAATACAAAATGGCGGCTGTTCATTGTATCATTTCTGCCCAATTCTCTTTTGTTTTCTCTGTTAACGATGGAATGAAAATGCTGAATTTTTTCTTTAATGCGCACGTTAATTATATAAAAAAGTAAATACTATGTTAGAAGTAACTTGATCTTTTGTGATATTTTACAAAAAAAATTTATACCATAATTTGATAGTTTATATAATACCTACGGAGGAAAAATTAGTGAAAAAATTGTAAACTAGATTTTTCATAAAAACAATTAGCTATCAATAATTAGCCAGTCAGAGTCTAGAAGTGAAGGTGTATTATGGTCAACATAATAATTCTTAATATCTGATTGGCCTAAATCACCCGCCCACATTTGACAACTTCACTTCTACATTGCGATTGATTATTTATTTATAGGTACTTATTTCTATGAAAAATGAAGTTTAGTATTTCTTTACTAATTTCTATACGCAGTTTTTATAAATCATCAAATTGTGCAATAAAAATCTTTTATGAAAAAATCCAAAATATCAAGTTATTTCTAACATAATATTTATTGTTTTATATGTCTATAAAATGAGAGCTATAAAGAAAAAACACAGAATTTTCATGCTATTATTGAAAAAACAGGCAAAAGAGAATTAGGCGGAAATGGAAAATCCACCAACATTTTTTATTTTGGCCATACATACTAGAGGGATAAAAGAAAATTGATACAATATATAACGATTCTACTTTATACAATTTATTTGTTTAATTGCATTAATAATTAGTTAGAGCCCTTTTTTAATGTTGTTGCGTGAAACTAGATTTTGATTGATTAGCTCTTGCGCAGATTTCCGGCTTTATAGTAGCTACTCTTTCATAGTGCATAAACTGAATTTGCTCCGTGAAGGTTTGTGATGTCACACTGTCTTGAAAAAATATCGGTGGATGAATGGAGAACGCCCTAAATCGGTCGATGACCCCAAAAAGCAGCAGGAAAATATCTCTGATGCATTCCAGATCAGCGGAACCAAGCACAAACACCTACTTCAATAACTGCAATTGACTGCACTTCATGGATTAAAATAAACTTAACACTAAAGTACATCAACAGCGAAAATAAATGAACTTGTTAATGGGTCACAATGCTGGATAACATTTGGTATTTTATCCGTCGTAGCATGCATATTAGTTTTGTTCCTGGCCGGTTTCGGATTTTCATCCATCATCAGAGCCAATTCACCAGGTTCGTGTAAAGAGTTCACTTCAACGAAATGTTTCTGTAGACTCACACTTGTTGGTTGTATATATACACCTAAAATAAATAAATAAAAATTAAGACCAGAATGTAATAATAGCATTTTTGAGGAAAACATCCCCCCTTCGCCAAAAGCAAAGAGTCCTTCAGTGTGTTTGCATAAATGAATTTTCTCGGAGAAATGTTTGGAATAAAAGTTGTAGCTCTTTATATGTGTAGTTGATTCACCAAGTTTAAAGAAAATCATTGGAGTCATTTTTGAGAAAACTGCAAAAATGATAAAATTATACAGTAAAGTGGTACTTGCGATTGAGGAATTTTGTCAGATCCCGTGGTGATACCCAAACGGAATATCAAGTTTAAACTTACTGCGATACATACACACACATACACACTGCGATACATAAACTGTGTTTGCATACACACACAACACACACACACACACAGAGACCACGTGCTAAAAACCACTTTTTTGGACTCAAAATGGATATTTCCGGTGAAAACTAGATATCGAAAATTTGACACGATTACAATAATTCCTCTTACTAGGAGTAAGACAAAGTAAAAAGAGTCCTTCAGCACTGTAAGAATAAAAGAAAGGCATATGAGTGTTGTTTCATACCAAGTTTTTTGTTAAAAATCTAAATCAGGATTCATGAAATTTGTTTCGATATTTCTTTGATAATTGAAATAACATTTTCTATGTTTAAAGTACCGTTTATATGTTCATGGGTTAGTCTGGTGCACGATCGATTACCGGAAGCTAATGGTGACCGGAAATGGCCAGGGTAACCTGCTAGCGGCTTCAGGTACACTATACTCTAAATTGGATTTTCAATTCCACATTTTTTTTTTATTTAATTTTTTTTTTATATTACTTATTCATGTTTTTTTCTCTAATTATATAACAAAAATAAATTAATGTATATCTTCTAGTGCCATCATTCAATTTTTTACTTATTCTATTCTATTATTCTTTGTGCTTCTATTATTAAGCATTGAAGAAACTCGAAAAAATAATAGAATAAAAATTGTTAACGGCATAACATTATCGATGAACTGAATTCAAAATTGGAACAAAGATTTATTTAGCGTATTGTTTTTCTGGGGAACAAAAATCTGTTGTGAAACCTCCCACGACTTTCTGTTACTACAATTTTTTACACTTCTAACTGATAAATTTTCTTGAAACTTGATCATTTAGTTGACTTTAATAAACACAAAAACATAGATATGAGGGAAATTGTAATTTCAGAAATTATATTATTGACCATTTTCCAAAAACATTTTTACTTTCTCTTATGAAGGTGGCTAAAGGAAGTTTGCTGCTATCGTGTCAAATATATAAATTTGACTTTTCATCGGAAATGCAATTCCACAGACCAAAGAAACGTATATTTCAGTTGTAAACAATTCCGAAAGTTTTTCTTAAAGCAGTAAGAGAAAGTAAAAATCTAACTTCATTTTCTCTTTTGCCATTTCAAAATTTAAACTGAAAATTTTGTTTATATTTTTGCTTTCTCTTACTGCTAGTAAGAGGAAGTATTGTAATCGTATCAGATTTTCGATAACGAGTTTTCACCGGAAATAAAAATTTTGAGGTCCCCTGAGTCAAAAAAAGTGGTTTTCAGCAATTGGTTGTTGTGTCTGTCTGTCTGGATGTGTTAGTTGATTATACATCTCTATAATAGAAATAAATAGATTGCCAAAATTTCGAGTTTCAAAAAATTATTACACCGAAAGTGCGTTTTTACTGAACAGTTTTTGCGATTTTCTTCATAAAAATACCGACGAATTTTTCATTTCCTAATGAAATTCTGGAATATCTTCCTCCCAGATTCTGTCATCTATTTCAGTTTAGCTGTTCACAAATTTTTTAATCAAACCCATGTTAACGAGTTTCAATTCATTTTATATTCTGGTTTATTACGAGAATATCCATGGATTTTGGTTATCAAGCGAAATTATTCTTGATGTATTATTCATTAAGATTTCCGACTGCTACTTAGGGGCGGATATCCGGGTGTTTATTTAGAAAAGTCAATTAATGCAACAATGTTTACTTTGAATATCCAAATTGACAATCACTACGATACTGTACATACCTATTCCCTGTGACGGCTCTGGCCGGTTTGGTCGTATGCTCTGCCAGCAGCACGGCTTCACGTGAAAACTGCCATTGTATTTGTCCGCGCGCATGGGGGGGATACTGCTGCCTACTTTCTGCTGTCAGAACGTGTGTATGTTAAAGCTTGGTGCATTGTTAGATTAAATAGATTCAATCTAATTTTATTTAGTTTGATCTAATTTACTTTAAAAAGTAAAACTTCTTTTATTTACTCTAATTTAATCTTCAATCTCATGGTTTTCTAGATACCATGCATTTCTGCAAGAATTTGAGACAATATTTCTTAAAGAAATATTTTCAAAATTTCTTTTCCTATACTGACATATTGTATAATCTAAAAATTTTGATATTCTTTGCTGTAGCAAGAAAGTAAAATCTGAACTGCAACTGTTCCATCTGTTTGGAACAGTGCTGTAGATAAGAGTAATGGAACCCATCAGTTCAGATCAAAACGTCATTGACCAGAGATGAACAACAAAATCACTATCGGCATTTACATTTAGAAATAACAGATTGCATAATTAATCAAATTGACTTTCGATTTTCTCAGATCGAATACTGAAATATTTTCATTCTTATCTAAATTTTCAAGCTAGAATATACGGTATGCATCATCAGAAATATACAAGGACTGCCACAAAAATTTTCCTGAATAACTATTGGAAGAAACAACTTGGGTTGAATAGATTAAATGACTTGTTTTTGTTGGATTTCAGATAATACTGAAGCCGTCTTCAAGTCAGAAGTTCAAGTGTTGTGTATAAATTTAAAGGTTGTTGGGAAGCTAATGCTGAAGAATGCTTCGGATATTTGTACATTACTTCAATATAGATGACCGTAAGTATATTAAAATTTAGTAATACATCAGTGTCTTCACTTCTTTATGTGCAAACCTGTATATCTTAGGCAAATTATAGTTTGCAAACTCTAGTCTCAGAAAGAAACACTTCAAATGCTTTATATATGTATTTATACTTTACATATATACTTACGATTTCAATATACATTAATAACAAACAAACTAATCATAAAAATGTGCATTGCGTATTGAGTGTAGTCCGTTTTTTCGTTTGGCATTTGTAGAAGTGTGTAGGTAATGAAGTTGTTTAGGAAGAAGTAGTGCTGCTATTTTTATTTAAAATTATCCATTAGACTTATTGAAGAACAACTTTTTCATTTCAACTTTCTTCTAAGGAAGTAAAAAAAGAGAAGACAGTATTGAAATCGATACTGCCAATTATTTTTGCGTTGTGAACGGAAAACTGTTTTAGATTCATTTCCAACTTACTGGGAAAACATTTGTCCTTGACAGGAATTGCTAATAGAATTAAATTAATAAAGAAGTCAGAGGGCAATACGCTTGTAATTGAATTGCAATTGAATTCTCTTGTTTAAATGATTGCCGACTTTTCGATTATAATTATCTATATCTATTTATTTTTCTCTTACTTTCGAAAGAGAAAGTATTGTGAAAATGTCTAATTTTTGAAATTTGAGTATTCACCGGAAATAGATGGTTAAAGTATGCTAATTACGAAAATCTCGTGTGAATCCTCCATACAACCTTTTTCTTACTAATACAATTATATATAAAAAGAAAAAAAATTCTTTGAACAACCCGTTCAGGTTGTTAAAAATGATTAAATTGTAGTCCACAAGTGAGCATCAATAACATTGAACCAACTCCAAGAACATTTGCAATTCGACACCAAAAATTCCGCCAACTACCCAAAATCAATTTTTGCGGAAAAAGTTTCAAATTAAGGTGAAATTGTTTTGTGTGCAGCATTATTGTAAGTCTATTGCGAGATTGTTCTCACGTGCCCCCTGGATATCCAACTAAACGAACACATCAGTCACCAGCGCAGCCTTTTTATACTGGGCCACGAGCCGTAGAATGTAGGGGTGGTGGGGAAGTTTATTCTACAGAAAATTAAAGAAACTCAGAAACCTATGCTGTAAGTCGCACTTCCGGTTAGCCGATTTTCTTCGGATTTGGAATTCTACAGTTGCTTCTAATTGTCATGGCTGGGTCCAAAGAGCTGTAAAGCGTCAGAGAAATTGTTCGTGGTAGCCTATTTCATTTTGGGTCATCGACCAGTTTCGGACGTTCGCCAATGGATATGTTTTGATAAATCAGTGCGATAACACAGATTTGCACAGAGCAACACTCTGTATAAATTCTGGATTCTATAGATCTGGACCATTCAGTAATACCGCACTTTCGTAATGGATATTTGTGATTAATAAGTTTTAGGAAAATCGAAGAAATTTTTTTTTGAAAAGTTGCTGGAGTGTTGTACTTTGTTTGGTACATATTGGATTCGTTAGTAGTACCTAAACAGAATACCAAGTTAGACCTTTTCGTTCACAATTAGATACTTTGTTCACAATTATACACACTTGCTCATAGATAGACAGGCACAGGATTCGTTAAATTTCTAATTCAGAGGACCTGACAACTTGTACCATTTTACTTTCTCTTACAGCCGTAAGAAACAAGTTAAGCTATTGATATTTAAGACATTACTTCAGTAGGGCTTGGAGTCGTGGATGCTGAGCCAGACAGATGAAATTAAATTGAATCACTAGGAGAGGAATGATTGAGGGCGTTATATGGACCAAAATGGAGAATGGTGTTACCGAACAAACGGAGTTAAGAGAAGTTTACGGCGGTTTCGAGAGGATTTGGTGTCGGTGGTCAAATTGGGAAGGCTGCATTAGATATGTAATGTTTTTCCTTTCTAAACTAGCTACTGCAACTAGTTTTAAGTGGGTTCGTATAGATAAAATACTCTAAACTTCAAAAAAGAAAACACCAATTTATTGCTAAACAATAAATTACTAAATACAACGCTTAATAATAATTATTTCACAATTTAAACCACAAAAGTTCACTTTGTTCACTTTTGTACACTTTTCACAAACTTGTAACTTCGTTTGTACTGAAAAACTCTCCCAACTCTCTGTGGTCCCTCTATTTATACCAGTAGGGAACATTCCAGACTTCTCTCGACTATTCCGGTCAAAACAGGAAGCGCCGCCAGCGCTTTCTACGGCCACTAAGAGAACCTTAGGTACCTGTCTTCTCTCCTAGATGGCACCACTAGCTGCGTTACAATATATAGGACAGAGTATGAGAGAATTTCACGCAGATCACTGGAGAGATAGACCTGGAGATGGCAGACCGCGAGGGCGACCTAGGTTGGATGTGTGATCTAGAAGAGATCTATAGCAATAGAATATAAGGCAGTGAAGTTCGAGATGCTTGGGGGCGAGTGTTAACGATCTTTGAGGTCAAGGGCCGTAGAACTATAGTTGTGCTGAGTATAGCCTTAGCGAAAGCAACATAAAAATGTACATTGTAAAATTTGGTTTTGCCAGTGATTTCTCAGCATGTGCTCTCATCGAATGAATAACCTGGCATTCCCTAGGCGTAATCGATATTTTTGGAATGCATTGTATGTATTGTGATGAGTCTTGGAGAGTACATGTTGGTCTTAGAGAGAGTATATTTCTGTTTTCCCTCAATGTCTGTCTAATACAATTTCTTTTTTCTTTTAATAAAAGAGACATCTGATGTTAAATCCTCCATTGAATTATTTAAGAACTCCTCATTCCTATACTATTGAATAATAGCATTACAGTGGCCTAAATCCAATGTTCAAAAACCTTACTTAGTACACATTTTTCCAATTATGGAAACCTTTTTCATATTTTTCTTTTCAATCCATGGTTTCTTTCTATAGAGGACTTTGATCCGCTTGCATAGTCTATTCTCTCTCTCTCTCTCTCTCTCTCTCTATCTTTCACTCTTCTCTCGCTCTCTCTCTCTCTCGCTCTCTACCTTCGGTGTCCCTGTAGTGTGTACCCAACATCTCATGTAATTAATCCGCTCGAATAAACCCCAGTGCTTGCGACAGCCTTTATAATATCCATGACCCCCTAGGTCACACACACCTTTACTAACGTAAGTCAGGCTCTATTATGGTTATCTTTATTATACACTCACATACACGCGCACGCTCGCGTACATAGTCATTTTCTCATTACAGCTTATAAAAGGAACACTTTAAAAAAAAAAAATCTGTTGTGTGTTCCTCACACACCTTTCTCTACAATATTAATTGACATATACAAATAATCTTTAAAGATAGGAATTTTTACTGAATGCTTGCTTGGCTTTAATATCACAAGTAAATATAAATGTTGGGAAACATCTGTCCTGACTGAACTGTGCCACCAATCAGTTCACGATTTTGACAGTTCAGGTTTTGATGAAGACGCCAATGATTTACTTTAAAAATACAATTTTGTCTTCTTTTTTTTTTTAATTTAAGGCACATCAACATTTATGGTCATTGACGCCCGCAGCCTTCTCAGTACCAGCTTCCGGACAGTGCTCTCTCGTTACAGACAATACTGTCCATCACCGGAAGTCAGCTGTAAAAGCTCTTAGGAAGAGAAAATGTAAGGGCAGCCCAGCTGGACTCAAACCCGGGACGTCCGCGTTACTAGTTCAGCGGGCTACTGCCTAGTAGTGGGTTACCTACCCTTAACTTTTTCTTTTGTTTTGTCGTTCTTCTGTTTATTTTAGATAGTAAATTTAAATTTTGTCAAAGTTTTTGTAATTCTGGTTGAATCATACTGGATTGGAATTTTTTATAATACATATCATGTATTTTATATAAGATATATGTAGAGGAACGTCCTTGGATGGGGATTACTGGTCTAGGAGGCGGGGGGATTCATATACAACGGTATATAAACTCTCGTTCAGGTATTAGAATACATTCATACCTACATTAAGAACTGAACAATCCTATTTAACAAAGAAATGTTTCTGAGGGTACAAAAAGTACAACTATTGTGTATTTCACTGATTGTTGTCACTATCTCTCCGTGAACTATGAAAATCTTTATAAAAAAAAAAGTGGTTGAGTGATTCTTATAATCTTTTTACTTTCTCTTATTCCTGATAAGAACAAGTATTCGTCTTATATTTTCGAAATGGAGTTTTCACCAGAAATACATGTTTGAAGTCTCCCAAGTATGAAAAAAAGTTTTTAAGTAATGGTCTGTGCATGAGCGCTTTTGTGAACACAATATCTCAAAAACGAAAGTTGCAGAAAGCTCAAACTTAATATTCTGTCTACGTATTAGCATCGCATATGGGCAAAATCGATCTACCGACTTTAGTGAATGTTTTTTTTCAGTTTTCGTGATTTCCTCAAAAACGGCTCCAGAGAATGTTTGTTATACTTCGTACACTGTTTAAACACAAAAATACCTAAACTTTAATTTCAAACATTTTCCCAGGAAAATTGATTTTTGGGGTTCTGAAGGAACAGTAGCGTTATGATTTTCTCTAAAATATCACATTGGAAGCATTGATAGAATTCCAAATTTGAAAATCTGAAGAAAAAAAATTAAAAAAAATTCAGTCTTACTACCAATTATTATTGATTTTGACTGAAACCTTATTTCAGTTTCGGTTGTGGTACCTAAACGGAAAATCGAATTTGAACTTCCTGTAACTTTTTGTTTGTTTGAGATATTTTGTTCATACACACACACACACACACACACACACACACACACACACACACACAAAACAGACCATTCGTAGATAACATTATTTTGATTTTATCCCAATCATGTATTTCTGATGAAAACAGAATTTCGAAAATTTTGTCACTATCCCAATATTTACCCTTATAAGAGAGGAAGTAAGAGAAAGTAAAAAAGGAAAAAATAAAATGAAGGAAAAACATTAGTGTAATTTCCATCAGACTTGGTACATATCACTAACTATCCAAGTGATATTCGTGGAATCTAGAGGCAATTTGCTTTATAATCTTGGCTATGGATTATCTAGTAGCGTTTAGGAAGATAGAAGTCGGAAGGTATTTGGATGAAAGGTTAGGGATTTATGACGTGTGTTTGGAGAAAAATAGCTGAGATTTTTCTTATCCGCAGAGTGCTTAAGAATTTGGTGTTACCATCTGACTAGAGCTTATTTCACATTTTCTCTCTTTGTCAATTATCGTGTGAAATTTTCGAAATTGACTTTTTACGTCTTTTCGGAAATACGTGTTTTGAGAATACCTTTGAGCCAGATAAATGCTTTTTAGAAATTAGTCTTATGTACGTTAATGTATCACTTTCTTATCGGAACATTTTTCTTTTAGGACATATTTGAGATGGTAGAAGGAGGTGGACTTTATGATTCTCTCTAATGTACCCTATTTATTTTATTGTGAATTTCTGCCATCTAATGTTAAAGAGAATTAAATAATGTTGCTTTAATTCCGAGTTTAACGAAAATCAGTTGACCGGAAATACGGGTTCCCGGAATATTGCTTTTCAGTTTTTCTATGATTTTCCGGAAATCCTATTAATGAGTTTGTTAAAACTTGAAACAATAAGTATTCATAATAAAGACCTATCACATTTGTGTCTGTAGTGGTTTTAGTGAACCAGTGAACCCCCACCACTCATCCACTCTAGCGGAAAGAAACAGCCCCTCTCGCACAGAGAGGAGAGGTTCGGCCAGTGGATATATATATGAGAGAGAGAGACAGTCAAGGAGGATTCTGTTCAATTCAGTCTCACACATTAGATATCATTCTGTTGATTCACACTCCGTACATATCATTTAGCCACGTCAGTCTGTCAGTTCAGTTCAGTTCTGAATTCTAAGGTGTAAAGTCCCTGGCAGTCAGTTATATATATATATACATATATCAATTATATATCCTAAACCAAATCTTTAGGTGTTTATCTTTCATCATCAACAACCAACATCTCCTCACAACACCCTTACATGTCAAACGTTTTTCTGATAAAATTGATTCGGAAGGTGTTGTGTGGAAGAGAGCTACGACATCACGTCACTCTTTAACTTCCTAATCATTACTGTTGTATTGGTATCACTTGTAGTAAAAATCTGGTGTGAAACACTCACACGTAGAAGTGATAACAATGTAATTGTAATCCCCCTTAAAATTTTTAAGGCAAATGAATAAATTTGAAGAAAATCTGTTCACTAAAAAGCTCGGGAATTAGAATAAGAAAAATTAGCATGATTACTTTACACAATATTTTCTTTTTTTTTAAATAATAGTTCAAAATGTTTTTATTTTATTAAATTCATGGCAAACAATTCAGCTTTGAGATATGTGTATTACATTCTCAATATAATGTTATTTTACCAAACAGTACATTTGTATGAGATTGGGTTCAAGGATTTAACCTGTACAAACTAATAATATGTAAACCTTATTACAAACATCAATAATATACATTAAATCAACCATATCGATTTGGTGTTTCGATTATATGCAATATGTTTGTAGATATTACTACGTTTGGCAATTACCATAATATTATCGAAGTACTTAAATTTTAGAATCAAACTATGTTACCTACTGCTTCATGAATATTATCTGAACTAAATCTTGCTAAGTAAATAGTTATCAGTTCTAATATAGAAGTAGTTGACAGAAGTAGTTTTACAATTACTATTTAATGGTCAACTGAATAGAAAATATATTAGTTAGAACCTCGTCTTCAGATTATTTTCATATATATGTATTCACCATCCTTAATTTCATCATTTCGGTGATTTAATGGAAAAAGTACTTATGTTCAAAGTCGTAGATAATTTTTGAAAATAGAGTAGACAAATGATTTTTACTTTTTTTTCTCCAAGTAAGAGGAAGTAGTTTTCTCTTACTCCTTGGTAGTTGGTATTCCACCGCAACTATCAAGAAGGTTTCAGTCAAGATCCATGTGCAAGTGCGACTTTATACAATAGTTTTTTTTTTCATTTTCTTTACAATTTTCTCGAAAACGGCTAGAACTGTTTTTCTTTAAACTTCATATGCTGTCTACGTACATAAGTAACATCATTTTTGGGATTGTATCCGTCGTTGCATGCATATTTTTCCAGTTCCTGACCGGCTAATCAAATTGGTATAGGGAGTTCAAGTTGAAGACAAATGCCTCGGTGTTTTTTCCCCCAGTTTTTCGCAATTTTCTAGTAAACGGCACCAATGGTTTGCTTTGAACCACTGTGGATACCATGGTACCCACATAAATACCAATCACTTCTATTTGAAACTTCTTCCAGAAAAGGTGATTTTAAGGCGATTCTCTGGAATATTGCTGTTTAATTTTGAAGGTTATTGACGCTCTTTTCTGAACTAAATGTAACCATTTCGGTATCACTTCCTAGGCTAGTTAAATACAGTTGCATATATTTATATTTATGGCAGAGCTAAATAAATACATCCATATTTAAAGAAAATTTGTCACCTTTTTTAACCGCACTAATTGCAGTAAGAGAAAGTCATGTGAGTAATTCACACAGAGAATTTTTAAAAAAATAATTTTTGTATTTTTATCTTGAGAAAATAACTTGTTTGATGTGACACCTAAATTGAAGAATTTTACAAAGTATTTCAATATTTAAACAATTTATTAAATTACTATTTCGATGAAGCAATAAATTGTTTTTAGAACACATGTTTCAGTTTATTACTTTAATTACTTCTACAATATAATAGTCCTAGTAGTAGTATGTATTCTATTCCGTCAAAGTTTTAATTACATGAAGCAAGGCATGGAACGCAGTAGTTTGATTAAATCTCTTCCTTAATTAACAATAAATGAGTGCTAAAGATTTCAGATTGATTAAACTAATAATGTTATTTAAAAAAATGTTGGTAATGTTGGGAGATATTGTTTAAAATTTTTAATCAACCAGAGTTTGTTTAATATTTGATTTATTGTTTAACAAAATTTAAATTTAAATTTTTGTACTTGACAACAGTTTTTAGAGTTTATCATAAAACAGTATTCATTAAAAGATTAGACTGTAGGCAAAACTAATCAAATAGAATGATTGAATTAAGATACAATCATTTCTCATCAGAATTATTTTTATCCAGTTAGTAACCCTCCAATGCACTTAATATCCCTCCCACAAAATGATGTGAAACTCTTGTAAAACTTTCGTTTTCTCTTGTAACAATTCTCGCAATTCTAATTCACAAATTTTATTCAAAGCTGTAACTTTGACTAAAAGTTTAGTTCCCATGACTCCCTCAGCAGTTAGGACCTCGTTTGCTAGTCACATTTCCGAATTAAAGATTTTGTTGTTTTTTTTTCTTAACATGCAATGTCTTCTATATTATTAGTTAACCCAACTGTACAATATTTCGGAATAACACTTTAAGTCAAAGTTCATTGAATATACTTTTTTAAAATAGAAGTGGTAGGCTTGTATATGAATTTAATGAAAATTATTTAAGCATTTTCTTTCTATATAGAAAACCACGAAAAACTAAAAATCTGAAATTTCTGTGTTGAAGTCCATCACGATGGTTCCAGCAGTAGCAAGTTTAGCTTTCTGCGATTATTCAATTTTCTGTTTCTCTCTCTCTCTCTCTCTCTCTCTCTTTCGTTGAATATTTGAATGAATATACCAATAGCGTTATGTATCATTTGTGTGAATGTTAATACAAGCGTTATACTTCTGTAAAGGATGGGATCAGAATGATCGCCTTTGTTTTAGAACTCATTTTTACTTTCTTTACTGCCCTACTGAAAGACCCCTGAAAACGAAAAAATGTTTTTAGTGAATGTTCTTTGTATATATATATATATATATATGTATATTGTGTGTGTGCGTATGTGTGTTTGTGTGTTATTTATTTTATTTTACGCTGTATATACCACAAAGTATTACATAATACATACACATATTAAATTCACTCATAATATAATTACAATATGAAATTTATAATTTAAATTAAATAAAATCAAAGATAATAAAATCAACGATTACAATAATTTTTCTAAATCAAGTCTGTTGATGTGAACTTAATAAAGACTTTATACAATTCACTATTAGCAATCAAAAGGAGTTAATTGGACGGTCATTGCTAACCTCTGGTAGTGGTTTCCTGAATGAAAAAAGCAAGCTCTACTTCAAAAAGTTGACATTCCAACAAGACGTGATCCCATGTTTGCCAAGTCACACAGTCACACTTACATGCTACATCAGGTAGTAGGTTAAATCTATACAGGTATGACTTTATTCTTCTGTGACCTGATAGAATCTGAGTAAGTTTGTAGCTAATGGTGAAGTTGGCTCTCCTCCTGTCAGTGACTTTGCGGAAGAATTCTTTGGTTGAGGACGTGTTCTCACATCCTGGCCAAGCCTGCTCCCATGGCTCTATACTCTCTCTTCTCAAAATAAAGTCAACATATGTTTTTGGAGATGACGTGAAGGACAGTGGCATACTTAAATTTTCAGATACTTCCTTTGCCAAAATGTCCGCTCATTCATTACCAACCTCTCCTACATGTGCCTTAACCTTATTAAATACGTCATAATGAAGTCGCACGAGACTGTTGAAAAAAGAGAAACTACTGAATTGTTTTAATTACTTATATGATTTAGGTGAGGTTCCGTCTTCTTTTGGCCATTCACTTATCTTTCCTTTATTTAAACGCGGAGATGTAAATAATACTTCCAATTATAGAGGAATTTCTTGTCTATATTTGATAGCAACAATTTTTACCGGTCTCTTTTTATTGCATTTGGAATACTATATTAAACAAAATTATCTTTTGAATGGAAATCAAACCGGCGCGGCTATTCGGTAAACTTGTTTACTATAGTCTACTTAATAAATATTAAATGTCTGCAACGGGGGAAAAAATTGTATTGCTTATTCTTAGACTTTAAAGTGGCCTTTGATGTTGTGAATCGTTATATGCTAATGCTTAAACTTTTCAACATCGGCGTTTCATACAAATTTGTTAACATTCTAAAAAATCTGTATTCTAATTCACGCTCTGCAGTGCGAGGGAGAGACTTTTTCCTGTGAATTCCGGATTGAGGCAAGGTTGTCTTCTGAGCCTCCTCTTCTTCTCTATATTTATCGATGATCTTGAGGGTGGTGTTTCTGTTGGTAAATTGAAGATCAGCTCCCTACTATATGCCGACGACTTAGTGATTATCTCGGATAGTCCTATCGGCTTGCAGAGGAACGAACATTAACATTCTTGTAAGATATTGTCAGCAATGGCATTTAAATGTTAATTTAGAGAAGACAAAAGTAGGAATTTTTAGAAAAGGGGGTAGACTGAATCTGTTGAAAAATGGAAATTCAATGGTGCCCCAGTCGAAATAACTAATACTTACAAGTATCTCGGTATAACGTTGTCATCACGTCTCGCCTATACGCACCACTTTAAAGATAGAGTTTCTGTAGCAAATTGGGCTTAAACAGAGTGCGGAATCACTTTCTTTCACTAAATGAAGTCCCTCTAAAGGCCAAATATCTTGTGTATTACGTTCCATAATCCGTTACGCTGCTCAAGTCTGTGGCAACCAACGTTTTGAAATATTAGAGCATTTCAGAGGTATTTCCTCAAAAAGTTGTTTGCACTACTTTCTACTGCATTTCTACTGCTACATCCTTCTTACATTTTGCATATTGAAACTGGGTTAAATTTGGTGTACATTTACACTTTGCGCCTCCATTTTAAATTTTGTTTAAAGATCTTGTCTACCATCGATAATCGCTTTTCCAAAATTGTAGCTTGCGAAATTGTAAGCAAAAATATACTTTGGTTCAAAGAATGGCCTAACTTAGCCCAAAAGTATTCCTTAACTTCTGATTTTTCCCTCGATAATTTGTCGGGTTGGGAGTCTCGATTCTCGGCGCTTTTGCAAACAATAAAACGGTTTGTTTGGAGGAGTCTGTGGTCGCGCCATGAGCTCTGAGCCTTTTTGTTTGTATAGGACTTTGAGATACGAGTGGCAAGCTCAATATATTTTATGCTGACTCTGATACCCAACTAAAGCTTTCAGATCTAAGGTGACTTTTCAAACTGGGAAGTGAATTAATTTATTTAAACTGTGTACCATGGGTTAATAAAGAATACAAGGAAAAATGTGCAATGTGCAATTTAAATGCAAGGGAAGATCTGTATCCTTTCCTGTGTGAGTGCCCTATCTTATCCGAATTTCGTTTGAGAACCTTGGGTGCGAAATTTGTTTCCGCTCAATTTGTAATAGATTCCTTAAGAAATGCGTATACTTGCACCAATTTGCTTATGTATGCCAGACAAGCCTAGAATTATAGATTCAGCCTCATTAAAGAATTTAATTTTTTATTTATAATTTACTCTTTTTTTATTTTAGCATTTCTTTTATTTCTTGTTTGTGTCTAGTTTATTTGTATTTTGTATTCTTAGTATATTATTTTTTGGTCATTTTCTATTACAATTATTTTTTGAGGTATAATGTTTTGTTTATTATGAACTCAATACCAAACTCTGGCAGACGGCACAGCCATGCCTTATGTACTTTGTAAAGTTTATTTGTTTATGTAGTATTTCTCAAATAAAGTATAATTATTATTATTGTTAAAGAGAAAATTGGCTATCAGTTCAAACAATAATTGATCTTGTAAATTTATGTGTGTGTGTGTGTGTGTGTGTCTGAGTATGTGTGATGTGTGTGTGTGGCCAAGTTTGTGTACTATATGTGTGTGTGTGTGTGTCTGAGTTGGTGTGCTATGTGAGCAAAATGGTTCAAAAAAGAAAAACCAAAAGATCCCCAAACTTGGTACTACCATCGCATCAGTCACAATAGAGCAAAATCCATCAACGAGAAATGTGACTTTACAATTTATTTGTTTTCAGTTTTTAGTCATTTCTTCGAAAATGACTTTTATTTTATTTCACGGGAAAATTGATTTCTTGGAGGATTTCGGGAAGAACGCAACACTTAAGCTTTCCTCTAGAGTATCACTTCAGTATAATATATGGTTCCATCACAATTAGGGTGTATTAGACGTTTTGCTAAAATTCCAAATTTAAAAAAAATAGGTTAACCGGAAATGCTTTGTTTTTTACAGAATTGGTTTCTAAGTGTTTTGGAATTTTATCGGAAGCGGTCCAACGGTTTTCTTTGAACTTGAATTGATAACCACAAATAAACATATCACTTTTTTTTGAAACTTTTTTCCGGAAATCCTGATTTTAGTGGATTTTGGGAGAGCTGAGAAATACAAAACTTTAAACCGTACAACCACTAACAACTATATAGTATACTTTATATTATCTACACTATTATTAGGTCAAACCAGATTTTCTCATTATTATTTTTATATAAGAATTTAATAAGTGAAATTCGTATGAATATTTCACACCAATTTTGTATTATCTCTAATGACAATATGGATCTATCAAATCACTCAAGTTGAATATTTTTTTGAAACGTTCTTCAATTCAATAGTACTAGATGGAGATACACAATTTGATTAGAACATCTGTCAAATATATATCATAATCTTTATGGCGATGCTATGTCAATCAACAGATTGTCGTATCAATTGACTGATGTTCACATTGCTTGCCCAACAAACCTTACCCATTTTATTGACGTTAATCTTGTCGAGATTTATTTGATTCAGCATATTATTATCATTTCAAACAGTCCCACATTATAAGTTATATCAATTGGAATTTTATTAATTAATTTGATGCCGGAAGTTTTTAAATTTAAATATTTAAATCATAAAGACAATATTGTCCATAAGGACATTGAAAGGAAGTACTGCCACTTGTCTCATTGTAATTCATTTAATTTAATTATAAAAGTACATTTTATTTATTTGTTTGTTATTATATGTATATGAAAATATATAAACTTATATTGTTGATGCCTCGCCATATCTCCGGTTTATATATTTTTCAAAAAAGTTATAACCATTCAAAGAGAAATTTTTTTCACATAGATTTTTAGCTTCAGAAGAAACCATTTAATACAATTTTGTATTACTTTCTTTTACTCCTAGTAAGAGGAAGCTATCATGTCAAATTTTCAATATCGCGTTTTCACCGGAAATATCCGTTTTGAGGTCCCCTGAGACCAAAAAAGTTGAAACTTGATATTCCGTTTAGGTATCACCGTTGGACCTGACAGTATGTTATACGTCAAAATTCCTAAACCGGAAGTATCACTTTACTAGTTGTTTTTTTTTTACTTTTTTGCGATTTTTCTCAAAAATGCCCACACGATTTTCTTCAAATTTGGAACATCAACTACATATACAAAGAGCTACAACTTTTATTTGAAACATTTCTCCGTAAAAATTCATTTAATGGTCCTTTTGGGAAGGGGTGGGGTTACGGTTTCCTCTAAAATGCTACTTTAAGTTCATTAGACAATTTTGCCATCTAAATAATGTCAATAAGAATTCAATGTGTTGTTGAAATTCCTAGTTTGAAAAAATTAGGTGACCGGAAGTGCGTTTGCTTTACCACTTTACTAAATGATTTTTTCACTTTTTCGGAATTTTCTCAAAAATGCCCACACGATTTTCTTCAAATTTGGGACTACAACATACAAAGAACTACAACTTTTATTTGAAACATTTCTCCGTAAAAATTCATTTAATGGTACTTTTGGGAAGGGGTGGGGTTACGGTTTCCTCTAAAATGCTACTTTAAGTTCATTAGACAATTTTACCATCTAAATAATGTCAATAAGAATTCAATGTGTTGTTGAAATTCCTAGTTTGAAAAAATCAGATGACCGGAAGTGCGTTTGCTTTACCACTTTACTAAATGATTTTTTTCACTTTTTCGGAATTTTCTCAAAAATGCCCACACGATTTTCTTGAAACTTTCTATATGAAGTACACATACAATGTTGTACAACTTTTATTGAAAACATTTCTCTGGTAAAATTCATTTAAGGGCACTTTAGAGGAGGGGTCAGGTTATGTTTTTCTCTAAAGGCTATCATAGTGATTATACAATTCTTCCATCCAAACAAAATTAATTAGAAATAAATAGATGGCCAAAATTCCGAGTTTCAAGAAAATTAGTAAACCGGAAGTGCGCTTTTACTGAATAGTTTTTTCAGTTTTTGTTATTTCTTCCATAATAACGTTTCTTCTTTCTAACGTTTTTCTAATTTGTAATTAATACATTCATATTTTCTTGTAGCCTGAAGATGATAAAATATTTTTTCAAATAGTCGAATTATGAAATTATATGTTTGGACCAGCTACACAATCCGGAAATTTCTTTTTATTTTCTTTTTTGGTAAAAATAGGTTAACAGAACTGTGATAGTTACAGTAACAGAACTGTGATAGTTACAGTAACAGAACTGTGATAGTTACAGTAACAGAACTGTGATAGTTACAGTAACAGAACTGTGATAGTTACAGTAACAGAACTGTGATAGTTACAGTAACAGAACTGTGATAGTTGCAGTAACAGAACTGTGATAGTTACAGTAACAGAACTGTGATAGTTACAGTAACAGTACTGTGATAGTTACAGTAATAGAACTGTGATAGTTACAGTAACAGAACTGTGATAGTTACAGTAACAGAACTGTGATAGTTACAGTAACAGAACTGTGATAGTTACAGTAATAGAACTGTGATAGTTACAGTAATAGAACTGTGATAGTTACAGTAATAGAACTGTGATAGTTACAGTAACAGAACTGTGATAGTTACAGTAACAGAACTGTGATAGTTACAGTAATAGAACTGTGATAGTTACAGTAATAGAACTGTGATAGTTACAGTAACAGAACTGTGATAGTTACAGTAACAGAACTGTGATAGTTACAGTAACAGAACTGTGATAGTTACAGTAATAGAACGAATGTTTCATGTGATTTTTAGTTTCTCCTTATTGTTAAAGAAAGTATTCTATTCGTCGGATTTTTTAAGTTGGAGTTTTCACAGGATATGCATGTTTTGAAATCCCTTAAACACGAGAAAGTGGACTTTTGTTGTCTGTGTGTTCGTTATTATACTTAAACCCGCCAAAAATATTTTTAGTGAAAAATCGCTGTGCAAAAATGTACGATTTAAAGAATGAATTTATCTTTTTTTCTAAACTTTTTGAAAATTGCCTTAGCGATTTTCCTTTAAGTTTGCTATATTAATTTAACCATATAAAGATCTACAACTTTTACTTGAAACACTTATCCGGGAAAAGTCAATTTCATATTTGTTCTATGTCCTTACAATTCCCCCATCTGTATTATTAAAAGGGATTAAATGTTTTGCAAAATTTCCAAGTTTGAAGAAATATCGGTCAACTGAATGTAATCAGCTTTAAACTTAGTATTCCATCTATACATATCAAATATCTGGAATATTTATTTAAAATATATTTTTCAGAAGGAATATTTGGGTAATAAGTGACGTTTCGCTCACCTTATATTTATTGTCATACCAGTTAACGTACATTTCTACACTGTAAGAGCTGAAGCCAAACAGAAATGCAGCAATTAAAACAAAAAAATGGTGTGAAACATGCACACGTGTTTATCTTACTCCTTTTAATCCTAAATTTTACGTATTTGTGCTACCATAAATATAGGGGTGGTGGGGCGTAAGTGCCAACATAGTAATCTTGGCAGGTAGAGAAGTCATAAGTATACTATGGCCAACTAAGAGGGCTCTAAAAACACTGACCCATCAATATATAACATTTGAAATTAATGCCACAAATTCTGCACAACTATCCAAACATTTTTTTTTTTTTTAGAAAACTTTTTCAAATAAAAGTAATACGTTTTTATCTGTGAAGTTAGCATTCCAAATTGAAAGAAAATCGTTATAACCGTTTTCGAGTAAATTTCAAAAAAGTCAAAAACATATTCTGTAAAATCGCACTTCCGGTTGATGGATTTTCTTCAAATTGGATTACTATCAATACTTTCAATGTATATTAATATTATGGTGGAGGTAAAACCGTAGGATTATACTGAGGTGGTATTTTAGAAAAAAACAAAACGCTACTGTTACCCCAGTTTCAAATAAAAGTGATACGTATTTATGTATGTAGATAGAATGTATGAAGTTTGAAGAAAATCGTTGGACCGATTTCGAGAAAATCACGAAAAACTGAAACAAAAAACCATTCAGTAAAGTTGCATTTCTGATTGATGGCTTTTGCGGTGGAAGTACTTAAACAGAATACCAACTTTGAGATGGTTCGCTAAAAACATATATTTTTTGTATTTTCGGTACTCCAAGACGCGTATTTCCGATGAACACTCAATTTCGAAAATCTGGCACGATCGCAATACTTCCTGTTACTAGGAGTAAGAGAAAGTAAAAAGAAAATTATTTCTTGCTATATGTTTTTTTTTTAAAACTGGCCCAAATTAAAAATTATTATTTCAAATTTCACTATTATAAATTTTAAGGGATACGATCTTGCAAATGACCTTTGTATGAACATTGTCATTTTTAAAGAAATACCAATTTACAAATATTAAAAACGTCCTGGTCATTAATATGAAGTTCCTATATTTCGAGCGTGGAATTATACTACTTCCTTTAATAGTAATGGCTGTTAGGAAGTGATTGTCGTCACTAGCTTTATTACTGCATACTAATTCAGATTGTTAGATTCAGATTGTTCTGTCAACTTTACTATTCATCTTCAGTAGGTAGTCAGCATTTTGACTAGAAATACACTCTCTATTTTAACCTGTCTAAAAGTTTGTCATTTTTAAATTGTGTTTTCATTTACGAAAAAAGAAAAGATCAAATAATTAAAGAATTATTAATAATAATAACTTAGGAAGAAATATTAAATAAAAAAAAATTAAGAATGAAGTTATAAAATAAAGTTTTATTATACAGTACGAAAATAATTAAATTTTGTGTGTATTGTGTATGCGCATGCTTAATAGTTAATAGTGAAAGAGGGGCGGTTGGAAAGAGGCGGTGATATAGCCGCCTCCAGATGTATACACAGTAGTACGGAGAGTATTACCAGTCAACTTGGAAAGACCCGACTTGACCATCACTTGACAACTCTACGATATATCTGGTGTGTCCGCGAGAGCTCGTTAAACACTTACAATGTGAGTCAATATTTTCGTAATTTAAAAATTAAAAAATATATTTATATATTTTTCTATTATCCTAATTCAATGTAATCAGGGTATATAAAAACAAAATATTTCATTATTTAATTTTTTTTTTTAAGTTTACAACTTTTCTCCTTCGATTTTTAGCCTATGATATCGATCCCCAATAATTTCAATTATTTTAGTTCAGAATTAGATTTTTTTTTTTCAAAATTCTAGTAGTTTAAAATAAATCGCCGTTAGTTTCTATTTAAGATTTCTTTCGAAGTAATGCTGTGCTACTTCAAGAAATATTTCAAAATAAAAAATTAAATCTGGTTTGAAAAACTAAAAACTTTCCCAATTATAGTTCTCGTATTCTAATTCGACTGAACTGTAGTCCAAAGACTTCAGTTCGACTGTTTGAGTTTCAGTCAAGACAGGTTTGACAAAATATAGTCTTGAAATTATACATTTTTTTTTGTGTTATGACGGTAAGAGGTGGTATCATGTCTGTTTTGGAAACTGAGATTTCACCGGAAAATGTCATGTTTTAAAGTTTCCTTTATGTCTGTTTCCGTGCAGATTGGTGAACAAAATATCTCAAAAAGGAAAAATAAAAAGCACAGGCAACACACAGAAAATCACAGTTGACAATCCATCTTTATCTTGGACATTATATTTTTCAGAAAAATTTTGGAATTTCTGTGAGGTTGAGACGTTAAGTTTGTTCAGTAGAAACTGTTAGTAGGTGCTATCATGTTTATTAACAGCGGTTTAGGTGTTACAAGTCTGAAGAAAATTGGTAAAACAGGAAGTGCGACTTTGCAGAAGAGATTTCTGAATTTTGTTCACAATGTGCTCAAAAAACGGCTCCAATAATTTTCTTTAACTTCACCATATTAATTTCTTGATAAAGCGAGTGAGTGGTGATATGAATTCTGACATTCAGCGAAAAAGTAACGGCAATTTTTTCTCTTAAAGAATATTTTTATTTGAGAAAGACGTATTCCACCCATCTTCAGATTCACTTCTATAATTTGATGTTTTATTGATTGTAGATTTTATTTTCTCTTATTCCTAATTGGAGTAAGTATTGCGATAGGGTCAAATTTTCAATATTGAATTTTCACCGGAAAAACTATTTAGAGAACCTCTCATCTCTCAATACGAAACAAATATTTTTAGCGAATGGTCTGTCTGTATATTTATATGTGTGTGTGTGTGTGTGTGTGTGTATGCTAACAAAATATACACAAAAAACGAAAACTTGCAGGTAGCTTAAACTTGGTATTCCGTTTAACTGCTATCATTGCATCTGACACGTAGATTTCGGACAAAATCTATATGGTAATGCCACTTCACTGAATGGTCTTTCCAGTTTTCTTGCGAATTGCTGGAACGATTTTTGCGAAAACAACTATAACGATTTTCTTAAAATTTGAAATGCCAACTGTGCAGGTATAAATAATCGTATCACTTTTAGTTGTAATATGTTCTGCAGAATTCGTGGCGCCAAATTTCAAATGTTATAAGTGGTTGGTTCAAGTTGTTGGTGCCCTTTTCTGGACTACAATATAATCACTTCTACTACCTGCCTGGGTAGGTATATGTACCCCCACCACCACCTCTATATTTATGCCAGGACTAATGGGTGAAATTTGAAGTTTAAAGAAAATCTGTGATTTTATACATAATTGTATTGACAGCAGTGTGCCAAAATTTGTTCATTTGGTCACCATAGACATCTAGTTTGCATTTGTTGTAATTTTAATTTATATATTAACAAACCTTTGGTGATAAATATAATTAAAATACTAAAACCGTTCTTAAAACTGAATTCTGGACACTTCAAAAATATCCTTCCTAATATTAAAAGTATATTTGGTTTCGGTTCAAATTTTACAGGATACATCATTCATAAAACTGACTGAAAAATTAAATGACATATATTGGTGGATTACAATGAGTTGTGAAGAGATTTTGTGAGGACCTATGATAGGAACAAGGATATCTGTGGAAGAGTTCAGGCTATTTCCCTTTGACGGTTATTGTTCGAATTTGTTTGGATTGCTGTTGATTTTAAGTAACCTGGAATTCTTGTTCTAGATCCGGCTTGTCGTTGTTGTGATGTGGACCCAGAAGGGCTTTCAGATAGCGTCCCTCCCTAAAGAAGAGTAGAAATATAACCCTTTCACATTTAGCCATACAAACTGCACTGGATCACTTTTATTTGAAACATTTTTTCTAGAAAAATTAAAATTTGAAATTTCTGGAAAAGCTGTAACGTTAAATTTTCTCTAAAAATCCCACTTCTGCAAAATTTACGGTTCTATAATTAGGAACTATTAGGGATACATTAATTGCATTGTTATAATTCCATGTTTGAATGAAACGTGATTAACCGGAATGCGAATTTAGAGTATAGGTTTTCTAATTTTCTCGGGCCTTACTGGAAAAACAGCTACATGGATCTTCTTTAGCTACTTGGAATATGAAATTGGGAATAAATCTCTTTTTTTATTAAAAAATTTTACGATTTAACGATTCTGAGCAGTTCGTGTGTTAGGTTTAAGTTTAAAGTTTGTTATTGTTTCTAATGCCCGGGACACTGCCGTTTACCCCATTAGACGCGTTGCACCCAATATAACATCACTCTCGCTGAGAGCTCGTCATTAGAAGATGTATTTAAATAAGCGAGGGCCTCACACTCAAAAAGATGATCTCCTGTCATGTCCGGAGAGAACACAGTCCCTACATTGACCATATGTCCAGTCATTAATCGGAAGCAGGCAACTACTTCGTTCGGAGGCATATTACATGGTAACACGTTGTTACGAAGAATCGCCCAACGGTTCCCTCGATTCTCATCTATACCCTGTGTATCGAGTAATTCTGTCATTTTCCTTTTTGCTGTTGCCCGTAGGCTTGTTTTTTAACATTTACTGGTTGGTTCATACTCGCTTCAATTTTGGCCGTTTTATATAAGTGATTAGAACCTTTATATTGCACTGAAATGGTACGTTAGATGAAAGCTTAACATTATTGTTCCTCCAGAAACAACTCCTGCCAATTTTGCTGGAAAAATGTTTCAAATAAAAGTGATCAGGTTTATATGTGTATTTTATACGAAGTTTAAAGAAAATCTTTGGAACCATTTTTGAGAATATATATATATATATATATATATAACCATTCGCTGAAACATTTTTTTTTTGGTACTCAGGGGATCTCAGTCTGTATTTCCGAGTAAAAATCATTTCGAAAGTTTATCGCATTGGCAATACTTCCTCTTGTAGGAGTAAGAGAATAGGTATAAGGTGAATTACGCGTAACTACTTAGTGCGGCTTGAATGCGGTTCAACACATTTGCAATTTAAGATCTTTAAAAGAATGATTAACAACTGGTGGCTTTCTCTTTTAAATATGTCTTTTGATAACTTGACCAAAATTTGCTATCTGCGTCTAATGGAACTCGGAGAAATTTTCACTTTACCTTTTAACTGGACCCTATGCCTACGCAGGTATTTAACAATTATCGGGTCGGAGGACATCTGATCCGGTCAAAGTCTGCAGATTCTCAAAAACCATTATAATAATAATTTAATGGAAAAGTTTGAGAACCATCTTTTTTTTTAAAGATGTAGACCTAACAATAAATCCCAGATACAGTACATTTATTAGAGATATTTGTTCTTTTGGCCGGGGAGAGTTGTACTTGACCACATAAGTTGGTATAAAAAAACTTGGAATTATCTCGCAAGTAAGGCTTAGTGGCAAGTACCTACCCGGGACTTATAATAAAAAATTCTATATCCATTTCCAGACTGAGGCTGATTGTCCACTTTGTTACGTGGGTGTAGATACTATTGTTCATGTTTTGCTGCGAAGTACTTGATTCTTTAAGACATGAACGAATACATAGAAAAATACACCAAAGATGTAAAAATTGAGAGAGATCAAATTCAACAGCTTCTTAATATTGAGGATAATGTTCAAAAGCTTAATCACCTTTATTATTTTATTACAAGAAGTATCCACTTAAGAAAATTATTGCAATAAGTTTATAATTATCTAGTTTTTCTTTTCTCTATTCTAATTATATCAATTATTATTATAAATAACTCATTTTTGAATAACTATTCTCTTAGTGATTATAATTAACCTTCAGAAATCCCAGTTTGATTGTATAGTTCTTTTTTCCTTCCAATTTCCTCTCCTTATTAAAAAAAAAAAAAAAAAACAGAATAAAAACAAAATATATTGAAAAAGTAGTGAATGAAACGAAGTAAGTTAGAAAAGAAGATAAAAAAAACTATTGAAAAAGAAATAAAATTAAAGCATTGAATTGAAAAACCTAGATTTTAAAAAGCAGATATGAATATGGTTTGTTGATTGATCGCGATAATGAAGTAAAAGTTTTATACAATTTACAGTCGGGTTATTTTTCAAGTAGTTTTTCTTTAAACTTGAAATAGTCAACTGCCCACAAATTTAAAATCTATCATTTTCATTATTATTTTTTTCTCTTACACCTAGTCAAATTTTCGTAATTGAGGATTCACCACAAACACATAGTTTGAGCTAAACAAATTTTAGAGAACGAAGGAATATCTTAAAAACGAATTATGGCAGGAAGCTCAAACTTGTTGTTCATTACTACATCTGAACGTACATTTCAGTCAGGATTCATCACCGGAAGTGCGACAAACGACTCCACCAATTTTCTTTTAACTTCGTATGCTATTATTTCTAATGCAAACTTTTCCCGGAAAAATTGATTTTTTGTAGAGATTTTGGGCGGAAACAGTAGTGTTAAGTACCATTTCAATTTAATATAAGGATCGACCATCTATATAATATTAATATGCATTGCTAGAACTTCAAGTTTTAAGAAAACCGGTTAACTGGATGTGCGTCTTTATAGAATAAGTTTGAAACTTTGATAAAAACGCTGTAGCATTTTTCTGATAAACGTTGCAATTTTAACTGCAAAAATCTTAAAATTTTTAACATGTAAGTGTCACTTTTGTTCGACATTTAAAAAAAAAAAAAAAAAAAAATGGATTTTAGACAATTTTACGGAATTCGTGACATTAGTGTAATGCAAATGTTATCTGTGTTCCTTCACTATTATTGGCGCTATCCTCTGAACTACAATCATATGATTACCTGGATGCCCACCAACATATTATCCCAACCTTATATATTTATGTTAGAGCGCTGGGGGGGGGAGTGCTAGTTTAAAGAAAATGTGCCATTGTTGTAATTGTATTAGAGAAAGTCATGTGAATTTTTCACACCGTATTTTTTGAAATATTTTACTGGGGAAAAATTATTTTTTAGGTTATCTAGGACTTAGATACAAATTAAACTATTATAACAAGTTAACTCTAACTTTAAGATATTTCGTTAAAGAAATGGAAAATTAAATGAATAGGGGCAAAGTTTTTCGTTCACATACAAAGTGTGACTATGTAATTTGATCATTATTGGCCAAGAAAAACAAAGGAGAATTTTGAAAATAGGAATGAAAAATAAATTAAAGTGATAAATTTGTTAAAATGCTTGATAATTGATTTTAAATTAGGTCAATTTAAATTAGATTATTTGATAATTATTGTCAACTTAATATTTTTTGGACCAAAAGTTTTTGTAAATTACAATCCATTATCATTTAATTCTCATTTATTGTAATTTTAACTATTATCTTTATTGAAAATGAAATTATAAGAGATTCATGTTATTTTATAGAAGTTGTATTCATAATATGTACCATTACTAACTGTTATTAATGTAATGCTAATGATGATGATGTTTTTACATGAGCTCATTAGTTATCTAGAGATATTATTAATGTTCAACAACTGTGGCGGTGGGTGGTGATGGTCCTCTTAGTAGTTCATGGTGTTAAGTCTTCTTATTTGTTATTATAGACTAGTAGCCATTCTAATTTATCGTTTATATACTGAGAACTTGAAAGTAATATTAATAAAACAAAAACGCCGCAAGATATATATAAATATCTATAATAATAAATTGGGTGTTTATTCATAATTTTGGGTATTTAGTGTTTAGTAGAATTTAGAAGAGACGTATACGTATAGTATGTTACCGTCATTTCTATGGCTAATATGAAAACAGTACTATTGCCCGTTTACAAAGGAAAGCCTGCTACTTTCAAAAAAGTTTTTTATAATGATAGTGAATTAAACCTCGTGAATTCTTTCATATATTTGAAAGCTCCTTTTTCATCGGAATGCGATTTGTGGCACGCTAAAATAATCTGTTTATCTCATTAGTCAACAGTGTCCCACTTTATTCCTCAAAATATGGGGTTTTTGCTATGCCAATTTCATGGAACGAGTTCAGCTAAAATGTTTAAAAATATTAAAATTACCACGAAATACCCCAAATTCATACGTGAGATTGGAAACAGGCATATCTCATCTAACATACAAATTTTTAAACGTATTCTCTCTTGGTGACTAAAGATATTGGCAATATTCAGCTCTAGACCTTCCTCAAGTTTGCTATGATGCCCTTCTAGAAAGAGACTTTAATAGTTAGATCACTTTGTGCCAGTCAATTATGGGAGATGATGTACCTTATAGGTGATCAGGATATTTGGATTTCCCAGGCCGGGAATTTTTTTAATCTTATGCTATTGTCGGGTATATCGCCAACCTTGTTTCTGGCAGCCCAATAAAGTCAGGATTTCTAGAGCCAGGATGGGTCATCCGCTCTTTGCATGGCAGTCCTAAAGATGACGAGAGTCTATTATTTCAACAGAGCCACAAAGTGGGCAATGTAGGGCTTAATTCCTATTTTGTGCAGAGGCTCTGAGATAGCGTGGCCACTAGTATGTCTAAAATTGGCCATAAAATCTCTGCAGGGTAAATGGGAGAGGATCTTTTTTTTCAACAGACTTCCCCAGCACTTGTTAGAAGCATTTTGTTCCTGCTACTCAGCAACCATTCTGGATAATTCATTTTTGACGGCCGACACAGCCTGATGTTAGGTGATCGCCTGAGTCGGTTGGAGCCGATTTGTCGCTTCTTTGGCTATTTGATCTGCCATTCAGTACCATTGTTACCACAGTGGCTCGGGATCAACTGGATGCGACTTCATATATCCTGTAAATGAGCTTACCTATAAATGTCTTTATTTGGTTTCAGATTTGTTTAAGTCAGGAGCAATCATGCTTATGGTTAATATCGCACTCTTTGTATCTACAAGGAATACGACTTTCCTCTTATCGTGGCCCTCAGGTCTAATTAAACGGTAGCTAGTTACGAACTCCGCATCAAATTGGATGCTGCACCTCAAAGCACTCTACTTTCAAACAATCTAGGAGAATAGAAACCAGCACCGGCAATTTTTGTTGTCTTAACTGCGAAGACAGCCGTAAAAACATGTATCTACTCTTTAGACGGATACATTTCCTGAATACAGGCCAAAGATTGTGTTAATCTTATTTGAGGTCTTTCCAGTAGAAAGAGAGCAGTTGTGTAGTTTAAGGCTGATTTTCAAACATGCTGCGCACTAAAGGCCCTTCCAAATATTCTAGAAAAATTGTCTAAAACATTGCCCACAAAAAAAAAAAAGAACCTGCTACAATTGATGGAAAAATGCAGATGTTTGCATGTTGCTCACTGATCCGAGATGTTGCAGCATCCAAGAGACTCTCCACTCATACTACAACTATCTCTGAGGCCTTGGGGCTCATAGATATTTGCTATCAACGGATACTCGGGATGCTGTGATGATAAAGAAGAATGTTAGTAATTTGTTGGACAGATTGTAAATTCACTTCAAGTGCAAAGATGTAATGTTCCTGACCTCCTCAACTTTAATAATTATTATTACCGCCTTTATCAGCATATTTGGTCTTGGTGAACACTATTTGGATCTGAGGGTATGAATTATTGTTAACTGTTATTTTTTCTCAAAATTCAATTTTGTTTGTTTTTGTTAAACTAATTAATTTAGTTTTGTTTCTATTTTGCTGTACATTTATTTTCACAAATTGATTACATTTCTAATTGCTATTAACTTATTTGTATATGTAAATTTCTCTTAACGACTTATTTTATATTCTAGTGTGTACTTTAATTATATTAATTGTCTCATTTTAAGTAATTTAATCTCAATTCAACTTAAAAAGTTGTTTATTTATTTGATACTGTATTCTGGCCAACTCCTTTGCTAACAAGTTTCTTTATGTAAACTTAAAGCAAATAAAGATATATATATATATAAAAAATTAGAAATATGTAAGCTTAAATTTCAAACTTGAGATCAGCCTTCAAGAAGTAATATGAGCAGGCAACAAGAATCTAAACTCCACGTTCAAATAAGTAACAACAATCTTCATCCAAACTTTCAAAAGTTAAATCAATCAACCAGAGTCTTCCAGACAGTCGTCAATTGGCTTTCAAGAAATAGGCAAACAAGCAGCAAGTAGAGCCTTTCACGAAGCATTGTTACAGGCAAAATAAATTCTCAACTAGCTTAAAATAAGAATTTTAATCAGCAAAACATCAAGAAAGCACATCTTGATGATACTTCATAAAAGTTACCACTGACGGGTAACAAAAACACATACAAGTATATATCGTTAAGATATGTCGTTATATCGCACCTACCGTTAAAATATTTTTTCCCAGATGGGCTTTAATCCGGTTTTGTATATCCGGTGGAAATTCAATTTCAAAAATTTGACGTGAAAGTATTATTCCTCTTTTATATAGCAGTAAAGTAAATAAATAAATGAAACAAGAGAATATTACGCAAAAGAGAATTCATTATTTGAAAGGAAAAAGTAAACAAGAATAAATGAAAAGTGAATCACAAGAAGTGAGGAAAATATTGTTAACACGAATCAAGAACATTTTGCTCTAAATCCCGGTTAAATACAATTTATTAATCCTCTCTAAATGGTGGATTATATGAAGATAAATCTATATAGATCCAGATGGTATACCACCGGTGAAATTAAATAGTGGCTTTTTAATAAAAAATGATATTACATGGTTAGTTTGATATCGATATAACATATTAATTTCCGGTTACGGTCGCCTTGTTTTTTTTTGTCTATATAACTTGTTTCCAGAATCACTGTCCATTATTAAAGTGGAAAATTTGTTGTAAAACAAATACAAATTTTTCTCTTCAAATTTTCACAATTTTTAATTTTTACAAAATTTCCCTGGAAAATTGACTATTTGGAAACAGCAGCTTTCTACTGATGCACTATTTCAGTAAAATGTATGGTTCTACCACGTAGATAATATGATTCTACACACCAGAAGCATTGGTAGGATTCCATAGTTGAAGACAATTGGTTAACCAAAAGTGCGACTTTACGGAATAGCATTTTGAGTTTATTAGATTTTCTCTAAAAATACTACAAATATGTCCGGTAAACTTGGAACAGGTGTATCTAATTGTTGGCTTATTGACCAGGAAGTTTCCAAAAAAACACCAAATAATTTTTAAGTGTTTTTTATTTCAAACCCGACGTTTCGGCAAACATTGTTTGCCTTCTTCAGAGGCTTTCTTAAAGAAAGAGAAGTTTGGAAATCTTGTTACAACATCTTCGATTATGTCTATAGTTATGATATATATAATAGACATAATCGAAGATGTTGTACCAAGATTTCCAAACTTCTCTTACTTTAAGAGAGCCCCTGAAGAAAGAAGGTAAGCAATGTTTGCCGAAACGTCGGCTTTGGAATAGAAAACACTTTAAAATGATTTGTTGTTTTTTTGGAAACTTCCTGGTCGATAAGCCGACAATTAGATACACCTGATCACTTCTAACAGACAACAATTGATACAATTGGATAAATTTGGAATGCTTTCTGCACAGATATAAACAAATCACTTTTTTTTAACTTTTTTTCGGAAAAATGTTGCCCCTCTTCTTTTTTTTATATTAGGTCACAGGAAACCTTGAAGTTTAAAGAAAATTTGTCATTTTATAAGTAACTGTATTAACAGCAGTGAGATAAAGTCGTGTGGGTGTATCACACCAGATATTTTTAATTTCATTGTTTTCGAAATAATTAAATTTTAAATGGATGTTGAAGTTAATTAATTAGTGATCTCTCCATTTTTAATTCCAAACAAAAATACATCTACCCGGTAAAATAAATAAACAAAATAAAAATCAATTAATTCATACAAAAATCAACTCCGAATGTTGTTTGCTAATAGAAAAAGTATTTTACTAAAGCCAGACCGCGTTATGAAGTACCATATAAAAAATCAGCATTCACTCTATCAACAAATAAACCTATATTGTTGAAAACCGGTCAGTTTTCCAATATATTTTTATTACTTTCTCAAGTTAGTTTATTAAAAATATTTATATAAAAAAAAAATTAATACTTCATACTGAGAGAGAAGTGCTTCTGAGGGATGGTTTTAACGAGGATAGTCAAATATAGAATGGAATGATATTTGTGGCCAAACGGGACATTAGTTTATACAGGCATGTATTGCGTGGTATACATTCATATTCAGTTCTTTGGTGATGCCATCGTAAGCGGCATTACAATAATCAAAGTAAGGAAAGATTAATACTAAGATACTGATGAATGGTTACTGAGAATAATATCCCGTTTTCTTTTTAATTGCGCAAGCGTTCTAAAAACTTTACGAGAAATATCATGAATATTAGAATGAGTCTATGATAAGATCTAATCAGCCTTCACATCAAGATATTTGAATAGTAGTAATTTTAATATTAGAACCATTTATTGAAATACTAGAGTTATCGCTGAACTATATAACGCGTGGAACAAAACATTGTAAAATTAGACTTATTTGCATTTAAAATTAAACTACTTTGAGTAACTTATAAATGTACTGAATAATTATCATAATTTATATGAGAATTAGCAACTTATAAATCATTAAAAGGAAAAGATAAATAAATTTGAAAATCATCAGCACAAAGATGATATGAACAATATTTTAAAACCTTTGGAAGGTCGAGTGTAAAAAGGAAGAACAAAAGCGGAGATAAAGAATAAACCTTGAAGCAACCCAGATATAACTGGAAGAAACGTAGAAGGAGATTTTTCAGAAGAAACAACGGCCTGACGGTGATTTGAAATATAAGACTCATCATAATGAATAGCAAGCTCCACTTGAAATTAAAAAAAAATCAATTTCCCCCCAAAAATTACAAATTTAAGTGATAGGCATTTATGTTTGTAATTAGTATACGAGGTTAGAGTAAATCGCGAAAAACTGAAAAAAGCGAAATCGCATACCGCGTTCCGTTGATCGGAAAACATCATGTCAGTTACGGTGGAGATCCAAAACGGAATATCAAGATTGATCTTGCGATTTTTCATTCAAGAGATATTCACTCATATATGTGGGACTTAAGGTAATGTCGTGTAGTTAATTATTACAATTAAATTCAACTGAATATGAAATAAACTTTATTAACAGAGCATAATCTATTGGTAAGGAACAATTACAATCCACAAAATACCACCTCAAATAATATAATGTTAGTTCCCGTCGTTTTTCGTCTATAACCTCTTTCAAATCACTCTTCACTCACTCACTACCAACTGCTTACTACACACACACACACACACACACACAACGCTGCTCTCTCTAGCGTCAGCCTTTGAACTTACACTTGTTCTTGCCCGCTCCCTACATCTCGGCCAGCCTGCCCAGCATCCGCCTCGGATGCTAAAGATTCGAGATAGGACATCTGATCTCCGTCCGCAGTTGATGCCCAAGGCTTCATCAGATCAGCGCTGGAGCTAGTCTTGGCAGGTCCTTCATCACTGGTCATTCCAACAACTTCGTACCTATCGGGGCCTCGTCTTCCAGTCACTTAATAGGGTCCTAGAAATTTTTTGCGCACCTTGGAGTTTGGTAGGAACTGTGTTCTTTTAATGGCGACCAGATCGCCTATTTTATACTTTCTAGCGGCCTTCCTCTTCTTATTATGGAATAAGAGAGGCGAAGGAGAGAGGCTAAGGAAAGAGGCGAAGAAATAAAATAGTTTCGAAATTTATTTCTTCGCCTCTTTCCTCAGCTCTTCTCTATCTATCACAAACTATTCAGCTATCGATTCTTCTATGATTTCAACTAACCTTATATTTTCAGAGTTCCTCATATTTGTTGCGAAGAGCAACTTAAATGGCGGATATCCGGTGCTTCTATGATAGGTATTATTCAAAGCGGCCTGCACTTTCGGAACATGCTTGTACCAAATTTCCGGTTTTTCGATGCTAAGTTTCGAAATAACCTACAATATAACCTATTTAGCCTCTCTATTTGTCCATTTCCTCTGGGCACTCCTGTTCTTATAACAATATGATTTATTCTTTCTTTTTTACAAAACTCCTCGAATTCATGGCTAGTAAAGGCCGTTCCTCTATCGGATATAATTCTTTTGGGCGTGCCAAAATTACTTATTAAGTTTTCAAGCTTTTCTATTACTTCTTAAGAAGATGTCTCTTTACGGGATAAAGCCAAGCAAATTTAGTAAATCCATCGGAGACTGCGAAAATGTATCGGTATCCTTTTCCCGTGTAATGTAACGGTCCTATCGTAAGGTGTATCTCCTTTATGAATTGGATTGTAGAGACACTCTTCTTTACCCTGCTTCCTTGCGGCGACTAGACAAGGGATACAGTTCGCTATGATTCGCTCAACCTTTGGCTTCAAATTCTCTACATAATAATCTCTTTCTACTAATTCCTGTGTTTTCCTCAAACTAAAATGTCCTTCTTCATGGGCTTTCCTTAAAAATTTTCCTTGCATATGGCAATCGTTTTCCGCCTTTTTGTTTAAATAGGATGTCAGCTTCTTTAAAATAATCTTCATATGGAGATCCTTCTAATATCTTCATTATAGTTTTCAACTTTCCGTCTTTCTTTTGTGCGTCTGATAATCTTGCTATAAACTCATTTCTCACGGCCATAATCACTGGATATCGACTTAATGCATTGCAATGCTTCATTTTATCTCCCTTTCTATGGTCTATCGTATAATAGAATTCATCTAGAAACATAGCTCATCTGGCGATTTTCGGTGTTAACTCTTTTTTGTTCATCGTCATCGTGAATGCGGCACAATCAGTGACTATCTTATTCAATCCGAGAAGATATACTCGGAATTTTTTCAAAGCTGTGACGATTGCCAGGACTTGTAATTCGTAGCTTGTTAACTTCTTTCTGCATCGCTAGTTTTGTGACTCATGTAATAAACTGGATGTAATTTCTTATCGTTAGGGTCGCTCTGTAAAAGAATAGCTCCAAATCCATCTTTGCTGGCGTCCGTGTAAAGTTCGGTCTCATTTTCAGGATGAAATAACTTCAAAACAGGATATGAAGATAACATCCTCTTTAACTGGCAAAACGCATTTTTCTCTTCCTCGTCAAATTTAAATTTTGATCCAGCTTTTAAAAGATCTGTTAAGGGACGCGATATTTTGGTAGCCATTATTAAACTTTCTGAAATAATTCGTCAAACATAGAAAACTCTGCATTTGTTTTATAGATGTTGGCTGCGGAAACTGCTTGACTGCCTTCACTTTAGTAGGGAAGGAGTTATATTATTCTCTTCAATAACGTGACACAAATATTCTATCTTAGTTTTTAAAAACTGATATTTCTCCCAATTAATTAATAAGCCATATTCTTCGCATCGTTTTAAAACTATTTTTAATCGTTCCATCGCCTCAGCGTAGTCTTTGGCAAGAATTATAATGTCGTCCATATAGGTCATAATTGTTCCATTAAATATAAAATTCTTAAATATGTGGTTAATTAGTCTAATAAAAACTGCCGGAGAATCGCAAAGGCCGAAAGGTGTTTTTAGAAATTCATAATGACCGGTTGGCGTCACAAAGGCGGTGTACTTTTGACTATCTTTGTCAACAGGCACATGAAAGATGCCGTTCTTTAAATCTTTTGTGCTCAAAACGCGAGGATCCCTTAGTCGCTCTATTTGATCCTCAATTAGTGGCATCGGGTATCTATCTTTTACAATCTTCTAATTAAGCTTACGATAGTCTATGCAAATTCTCTTTTTCCCATTCTTCTTTTTCACTAACACAATCAGGCTTGCATATTCCGAGTTACTGTGCTTGATTATTCCGTCCTTGAGCCACTCGTCAATTTGAGTTTCGACTTCTTTCAATTCGCAGTGGGCAAGCCTCCTTAGGTTGCTGAAACAATGGTTCTTCATCAGTTAGAATAAGTTTTAATTTCACATTGACTTCTTCAATCTTTTTAGGGCAATAATTCCTCTTATTCTTAACACCTCTTCCGTAAACTGTCTTGCGCCAATATCGAACTCCTCTCCACAGTTTTCATTAATCTGCAAAACTTTTAAACATTCGTCTTCTGGTTCTATTAAAATCTGATTATGTCGGACAATTATATTTACTGATTGAAGAAAATCTCTTCCTAAAAGAACTTCGTAAAATAAATATTTATCCTGAACAACATAAAAATTTGTTTCATACTGCCGATCGTCAATAAATATTAGAGTTTTAAATTAGCCCAAAGTTGCAATATGATTTCCACCAAATCCTAAAACATTTGATGATTTCTCAAGATTGGGTTTCCCTATTTTATTGTATAGAGAGTAATTAATTAAACACACATCTGATCCGGTATCTATAAGAGCGGAAACGATTAAATTATTTATTCTTACTTCCAGGCAACAAGGCATTTCCTTTTTTTTATTATTATCATCAGTACTTTAATATTTTTTCAAACATTTTTTCTCTTTGGCGGCTTGGTAAAGAGTTTGTACTATTATTTTCAACTATGTAAGTTTTATTTTTTCATTTGCGCGGCTTACATCAAACGCTTCTTTCTCTGTATTAACACTGGGACATTTACTGGCAATATGGCCAAATAACCCGCATCTAAAACATTTAGTGCTCTGCTCTTTAAATTTGCAAAATTTGGATTTATGGCCTTTATTTCCGCAATTCAAACAAACAGTATTAACATTATTTTTTGCCTTACCTGTCTACAAATTTTCTGCTTGGAAGATTTTTTACATTTTCATTTAAATTTTTGCTTACTTTCCTACCTCTTTCATTTTCTAAGATTTATTTGTTTATATACTCTTCATTTTTGTTTGAAATCATCGACCGACTGAGCTCCATACAAAACGGATTTGTTAAATTCGTAATCTTTTATTCCTTCTATTACATAACAAGACAATGTTCCTCGATATTAGAACCAAAAGACATTTCTTTAATTCTTAGAAAATATTGAATACAAGATTCATTAGATCTTTTAAATGACGAAGATAAAAGTTCGTGGAATTCGGCAGAGATTTTAGTTCTATCAGATTCTTTAAGTAATAGATTTTTTTAAATCATCATACCTGACCAGGGTAGATTCAGACCTGATTAATAGCGCTGCAGTTCCGGTTAATTTCCTTTTTGTGAAAATCAGTTTCTGCAAGTCCGTCCAGTTACATAAAGCAGCTGTTAATTCAAATGTTTTTAAAAAGGATCTAATACGATAATCATCGTCTCCTGAAAAACATTGTATAGAACCTTCTACATCATTAAAAGTTACCTCATTCATTGTAATAGCTACAGGAAGCGTCACTTCATCGGGTCGTAAAAATTCTTCACTCTTCTTTTATTTACGGCATTTTCTCACAAAAACTACATGACAAATTGGAAAGTCCACAACGCATTTAAAAAAAGAAAACTATCCCATATATAGTGTAGTTAATTGTTACAAACTAAATTCAATTGAATATAAAAGAAACTTTATTAACAGAGCACAATCTATTGGTAAGGAACCAATACAATCCACAAAATACCACATCAAATAATATAATGTTAGTATAATGTTAGTCCCGTCGTATTTCGTCTATAACCTCTTTCAAGTCACTCTGCACTCACTCACTACCAACTGCTTACTACTCTGTCTCTCTCTCTACACACACACACACACACAACGCTGCTCTCTCTAGCGTCAGCCTTTGAACTTAAGGTGGCTACAGACTATGCATGTATTCGCGATTCGTGATGCGTGAATCGCGGGCAGTTCACGAATAGTGTGTAGGGACTTGGTGGTAAAAATCGATTCGTAAACAACATGATTCCTGAGTGCACAGTAATTCGCTCTAAAGAGCGGTAAATTGACGAATATCAAAGGCTGAGCATCAGCACGAACCGCTGATTCGCCAGTGTTCGGGCTGTGTTCGTAGTTAATTCGTCCATTCGTTGTGCGCGCTAGTTTGTTCGAGGGGGTTATGTTTACATTTAATTCCGCGTTTTTTTTTTTGTTTTTTTTTAAGATAATTAAAAACAATGGCCGAAGAAGATTACAGGCAAGAATACGATTGATCTGATGAAGGCTTTTTCGTAAAGAACTGACTCCAGAGAATGAATCGTATGAACTTAATAATTACCTGTCTCTATTTTGAATACTCCACCATCTGCGTTTTCTCCGTTTGTTTAAAAACTTCTTCTTCTTTTGGGCCATGATTATAAAAACAGCACTAACTATTGCCAGATCATCGTCACTCTGCATATTTTCAGAGCAGAAATACGTACATACAATTTAAAAATAATATACATGTACCTACTGAAATAATTAATATATAGGGTTTGCTCGTGCTCACAAATTTCTGTGAACTAATTTGAAACTGCGAACGAACATGGATAAATCACGCATCCCACATACGAATCTTGAATAAACGCATACTCTGTATGCTCTGTTTGCGAATTACTACGAACTAGAGGAATCAACCATCGCGCATCACGAATCGCGAATACATGCATAGTCTGTAGCCTGCTTAATACACTTGTTCTTGCCCGCTCC